>JBBMKD010000002.1:436098-512455 GCA_037834095.1 Argya squamiceps
CCACGAAGGCGGCGTGTCCCGCCGGGCACAACCGCGGCCCCACCGGGAGATGAGGTAAAGGCGCTCTGGAAAGAGCCGGGACCTGCGAGAGGAACTGCTGGTGGGGCTGGAGGACCTTGATGGTGCCGGCGGCATGCTGCTGCTGCTGCTGCAGGATGGTGTGGTGGATGGTGGTCACCGAGGTAGAGCACAGCGGCGGCGGCAGCGGTAGCGGCGGCAGCGCCGAGCCCGGGGGCTGCATGGACGGCGGGGCGAAGGCGAACTTCACCTTGCCCGACAGCGGCAGGATCTGCTGGAACGCCTCCGATGGGAGCTCCTTGAACTTCTCGTGGTTGTCGGGAGGGAAGATCAGCGTCTGGTCGGGCAATGGGAAGGGGGCTATCAACTGCTCGGTGGTTAGAAAGGTGTGACTGTTTACATGTGCTTCTTTGAATGGCAAGGGCGGGGGGCTGCTAAATATGCCGGGGTTACACTGCACCCATTCACCGGCCACCTCGCCCATCTTCTCGTGCGGCAGAGACTCGGCCAACTCATAATGGCAAAGATAGGACTTGGGAGGAGTTTGCTCCAAGTGCCTGTTGGGGATGGGAACTTTGTAACGAGCTTGGTTTTCGCGACTGTTGACATTTTCCTTTTTCTTTCCTTCTTGGGGAGCACCCTGCGTGGCAGCAGCTGCTGGAGCACCCTGCTCAGGGGCAGGAGCAGCAGAATTTGTGATGACCTCAGGGAGCGTGGCAGGTGTGCTCTCCATCGCTGGGCTCACCATGGGTTTGGCATCTTCCAGCACCTCCTGTGGGCCAGCAGCTTCCAGAGGTGACTTGCTTTCCTCCAGCTCCATTGTTTCATCCCTATCTTTTGCATCATCATCTTTGGGAGCTGCATCGTTTTCCTCTAGATTGTCTTGAGTCACTAAGTCCTCTGAAATATTTAACGTCGAACTTGCAGAATTTTCTTTGGAAGTTTCAGAGGCCTCACTGTTTGCATTCCTGTCAAGGAAAACATGACGGATTCTAGTCTTCCTTTTCCTGCGTTTCCCTTTTGCCTTGTGATGGGCACCTAAAGCATGTCCTTGCCTCAGATATTCCTCTGCTGATAATGCCTGTCCACACGAGCTTTCATCCGAGGAGGAGGAATAGGTGTGCTGCCTCCGCTTGCGGTGGGGTTTCTCAAGTTCTTCTGTCAGAACGCTGCATCCTCTCTTTATGGGCTGGTTTTGACTCAGCCCCTTCTCCAGGCTGCATTGTCCTAAACATTTATGCTCTGGGCTACAGCTTGACCTCCTGGCTTTCCAGCTGCAGCACGTTTTAGAGTGCCTCAGGCTGTGCCTCCTGGAGCTGGGAGTCAGCTGCTTTGCCTGCCTCTGGGAGCTGGCTTTGCTCTTTCTGTGTGGTCCTTTACAGCCATGGTGTTGGCCGCTAGTTTTTGCACTCCAAAAGTCACACCAGCCTCTGTCCCAGTGTATGTGATCTGATGCAGACATAACCCTCTTAGGAGCATTTTCAATGCCAAATTTTGGCTGTGACTGCTGCACCTCACCTGCGGTTAACCAGATATTTCCTGCACCGTGTCTGCACTTCTCTGCATTATTTTGGAGGTGCTGATATTTATTTTCATCTCTGTAAGTAACTGCTTTTTCAGTTACTGGAGACATCTCCATTTCTGCTACTGTTGTGTCTCCACAGTGATGATAATGACAATGACATAATTTTCTTCTCCTTTTCCGTTTTCTGCTTTTGTGAAGCCATTTTTCATGGCCTTCTTTGATCCAGACTTTGTTGTATTTCTCATCTATCACAGTGTTTTGTCGTAAGGGGTTATGAGATATGTGATACTTCTCTATTTTTCTAATCCTGAATGACTCATCCAAGGACACTTTGTTTTGATTTTTTGCAAGGTCACAATTTCTGAAGAGGGAAACATCACTTAACAGGGGTATTGTATAGTTGCACACATTTTTATTCACTTCTACTTCATATTCACCACACTCTGAATTAGGTCTTTTTGTAAAATCCGAGACTAAGATATGGTTAGGTTCAGTTTTATGGTGCAAATGAGGTATGTTTGGTTGATGCTTGGGCTTTTCTTGGCTTTCACTTGCTCTTGATGACTTAAAATCAAAATACAAAGGATTACAGCTGTAAGAAATCGATGGGTCTGTACTTGTATAAATTAACATTTCTGATGGCCACTGAAGAACATTTGATCCATATTTGCTAAGAACAGGAACAAAGGGTTGACAGGGTCTCTTGTGTATGTCCGGTTTATTTTTTGGGGCTCCACTGCCTTCTTCAGCTGGCAATGGAACTGCTGCCTCTGCCCCCAGGTTTTTTACTTCAGTTTCACCTGCAGATGGGTCACTGCTCCCATGATTATCATTTTCCTCTGCAACATCCTGCAGAGAGGAGGAATCCTCCCCAGGCTCCTGCAGGGGAGCTCTGTTGTCCTGCAGCTCATCCAGGGGCAGGACCTGAGCGCTGTCTGCAGCCAGGGCCAGCGTGTGGTCCCCTGAGTCAGCAGCACTCACCTCCACACCGTGGCCATCCGTGCCTGAGGACACTGGCTGCACTGAGTGGGACATGGCAGCAGGTAGAGCTGGGCTCTCCAGCACCCTGCTCTCCTCACTGGACAGCTCCTTTGACTCCTGAGCTTCAGGAGCTTCTGCTGTGTCGATGCATTTTTCCACCAGTGGGTGAAAACAGTTGTGTTTCTCCTCAGGGCACACAACTATTTCTGCTGCTGGAGGAGACTGAAGGTTGCACGTTCCCGGAACAAACCTACTCCTCCTGCTAAATCCATGTTCCATGGAGGTTTCCTCATTAAACTCATAGAAAACGGCAGCTGAGGACTCCAGTTTAACCGCGGCTTTCTTAGGAAAAGCAAAGGAGAACCCAACTCTGTGTCCTTGAGCTCTTTGGACCTGATTCCCACACTTGTTGGTGTCAGACTGATGGCTCCCTGCATCTCCAGGAGCGGGAGGAATAACAGAAGCAATGTCTTTGCAGTTCTGGGCATCGTGCATTAATGCACAGCTGAAATCCTGTTGCCTGGCAGGATCTACAGCAGCACTTTTGGGGATATCGTGGCAATCATCCCTCACAGTCACTGTCGTGGATTTGAACATAGGGCCACTTCCAGGAGCACTAGGAAGGAAAATACAACTTTGAGTCAACACTGTTCAGAGAACTGCTGGCAGAAACATGATTACATTGGTATTTAAGGGAGCTTTCTAAGGAAAGAGGAGGACTCTGTGGAGAGGGACATTTAGACTACAAAGAAATGCCACCTTTTATAATAAAGATCAGTTGACTAGTACTAAAAAAAAAAAAAAGTAAATATTATGCTCTCAGCTCCTTCATGTGTCGTTACCAGCTGAAGGACTAATATACTCCTACATAGTAGTTAACTTTTCCTAGACACACTGGCTGGCCAAAGAAGAGGCTGCTTGCCTCCACAGAAATCTGGCTTCTCCTCCCAGCAGACCACCATGGTTACAACACTGTTACTACAGATAGCAGTTTTACATTCCTTGGTGCTACAAAATGTATTAAAACAGAGAGTGCTTCATAGAGCACTTCCCCTGTACTCATCATTGCAGTGGCTGCTGCTCTGCCCACGGGCAATCCCACAGCAGCTCCCATCCCATTTGTGTGCACAAACCAAACCATCGCCATCTCAGCAATTTCTTTCATGGAGAAATAAAACTGGGGAGAGGATTTCAGCTGACAGAAGTGAAGTAAGTGATTCATCCCTCTCGAGAAAAAATTTATCACTGTCTGCTTCTGTTCTTCATTTCATGTCCTCTTCCCATCTGTTCTATTTGACTTAATAGGAAGCAAAGAGAAGAGTAAAAAGTGTTTAAGCTGACAATTTTCCAGGATCCACAGAAACTGCTCAGCACTAGGAGTAATGGACCTGTGTCACAATCATTTGTTTGTTTGTTTTAGCCAAATCACTCTGTGTTACAGTGCAGAGCAATACTCGCTGATGAGTCACTGGGAACACTTGAAAGTGTCATTTAGGACCCCAAGAAGTGCTGAGATGAAGAATAATGTCTTTACCCTATCAGGTCTAGAAATTAAAGTAGAGGTTTTATGAGAAAGGAATTCCTCATGAGAATTCCTGCCTTGCCCAGTTCTTTATAAATTTGAAATATATATTAAACCCACACACAAATCCTTTCTTTCTCAGAATAAAATGGTGACTTCTAAAAAACCAGCCTAGAAAATGTCAGTTTAAAAAAAACCTATGTGTCGGTCTATGTCACACCTCTAAGGATGCAAAGTGGTACTAAATAGCAATTATGAAACAGATAAATTAGGGTCAGATAGAAATTCCCCTTCAGGAACTAGCAAAAGGATATTTAAAAAACACCAAATAATACAGAAACGACAAAGGCTTGCAAAATCTGCACTTCAGTAGCATGGAAAAAGGGAAACAGCAAGTTCCTCTTTCTCATGCAATATGCAAAATTCAGGTTTTGGAGCAGGTTTAGGGGGAATGATACCTAATATACTCAAGTATGAAAAATGGACAGTTAAAACAGTCATGAAGGAGAAAGAGTCTCCACATGAGTTATCACAAGAAGATTAAGAAGTTAGGTGTTGTGTTGCTCCTGTCAAACAGACTCCACAATATTCATGTCCCATCCACCTGCTCATTCAGACTCTGTTTCAGGGCACTGCCCACCATGCAAACTAGGGAAAAAGAGATTATTTCTGAACAAGAGCTGCAGCCTGGTCAGGCTCCTCTGTTAGTTCATCTGGGCCTGAATAAAGGCTGAATAAAGAAAAAACATTTGCACATGAGCATCCACATTTTTCCTTTCTTTTTTTTTCCTTCAGAGATTACACTGTGACAAGTAGCTATATTTTCAGTGGCTTATCAGTGTCAGGACTGTGTCATATTTTGAGAATTCAGTCACAACTAGGGAGCTCAACACTAATTTCAACAGCTTGCCTAGATACAACACTAAAAATGTACGAGCAGCAAGGAGTCACTTCTGCAAAAGGAGGTAAACACTCTGCTGAGCAGGGGAAAAGGAGCACTTACCTTTTAATATAAAAAATCTGGCTATTGAGATCTAAAGCTAGGTTTCTGGATGCTTTCCCAGGCGAGCATTTTGAAAACTAAATCGCAGAGATCTGTTACATCCTAGAGAGACAGACTGTGCTCCTCACCTCATCAATGAAGTAGTGTCAGCCTGCAAATGCATGACCTAGTTCACTCAGCTTTCAACCAAAGGGCCTGGTTTTATGAAATATATATGAAACACAGCTTTTTTTTTTAAACTAAAAATATGTGTCATTTTAGCTCAGCTGAAAAAGCAGTGTTAAACATTCATTCCTGCACGCAGTGTGAATCAAATACTGTGCACAGAATGCTTCCAAAACGCCCTAAAAGTGTGTGTGGCTACAGCCAGGGGTCTCCTGCATCCCACAGGACCAGCTAACAGTGGAGGGCTTATTTAGAAGCATTTTTTTGTTTGAGCAGCTTTGGACTTACCACGTTCTCTCTTTCCTTAGCTCAGCTAGCTTGTGCAAACGTTGAAGGGCTTTCTCCTGTTTTCTTTCATCTTTTCGTGACTTAGATGCTACATTTCGAGCAAACTCCCTCTGTTTCAGTTCCTTCAGCCTCTGCAAGAAACAGCCACATAATGCACATAAAAACCCCTGGGATGAGAAACACTGTAATGACAGTTACTTGCTGGTAAGTGCTCACAGCATGAATTATTCCAAACATAGCCATTCAACAAATTTCAGGATTTCAAGGGAATAACCAAAATACCTAGAGATGCTAGAGATAGGTTAGCCAGGTTACAGACACCCTAGCAAACTTTACTGAAGCTTTTGTGATGATGTGGACCAGCCTCAATAGGATGAGGCAAAGAATTCACCCAGAATTTTGTTCACGATTCTTCCCCAGAACATTCCCATAACTGCTTTTTGAGAGATCAATAAAAAAACATGAGACCACCTCAGGTATTTTTCTGCAATGCCTCTCAAAAGCCTATTCACCGCCCCAGATGATATTAAATTTGGATTTTTTTTGCCTGAGATGCTGGGCATGGCACTTGTCACTGCTGCTCTGTGGAAGTGACAAGTCAGCTCTTCTCTCCAGCTCACCACGGTCCCTCTGGCCCTGCCCTGCCATGTTATCAGCATGCCAACACCTGCAAAGCTCCTGAGAGCTCCTGTCCTGCCATTCCAGGCATCATTAGAGATGTTAAAGGGTTCTGACCCAGCAGGGATCTCCGAGGGATGTAATGGACAGAGAAATTGTATTCTGAAATGGGGAGGTTGTCCCTTTGAAGGAGCCTGTGTTTCCTGCTCCCACTGGTGTCTGACACAGCAGCTGTACAGACACCCAGGTGCAACCCAGGATCTCATGTGATTTTATCTCCAGACTGCTTCTTTGCAGGGAAATGGAAGTGCTCAGCTCTGATTCTCCACACAGAAAGGGAATCTTGTTTTCTTAATATCACAGAAGGACAATATGCAGGGGCCTCCCTGGTTCTTCCTGTCAGCAAAATGAATTCCAGTCAGTCCCAAATCCCACTGCTCCTCAGTGTGCCCTGGTTATGGCTCACAGTCACCTTATAAAACCATCATCTCACAATTCTGGGAAGTAACTTTTAGTGTTCAGGGCTAATGACTGGCCATGAACTGTGGCCACAGTGATTTGTAGAAGCAAAAACTCTATCTTCAATTGTTCAAGGGGTATTAAGAGCTTTTGTTACCACTGCTGGCACACATAATAGATACACAGAAGAGAGTTTGCAAAACTCAAAATACAGCTTGTCAGCAGTGTCCTCCTGCTCCTTCTCAATTTATTATTTTTTATTTTATTTCACCCCTTTTGTGAATTTTTCTTTCTCCTATTCACAGAAAAATGCCTTCCACATACTGTCACCCACCTCTTCCCTAGGAGGGTGGTCAGCCACTCAATCAGGCTCCACAGGGAAGTGGCCACAGCAGCAAACCTGCCACCAGCTGAGGGACCAGCTTAGCTGGAACTAAGGAAGCTGAGGAACAGGGCTTAGCTTTAGGTGGTTCTGCAAGGTGCAGGCAGTTGGACTCCATGATCCTTATGGGTCCATCCCAGCTTTAGATATTCTAAGAGTCAGTCACACACTAAATTACTTAGTCTTTGCCATTTGGAGCGATGGTAACACTGCTTGGGCTGTCCATTCAATGCCAAGAAATAAATATGGAGAAACATGCAGAAAGAGAAAACAAACCTGCAGAAAAATGAGTACCACTCTCTGTTATTTGAGTTTTGCATTCTTTTTCAAATGCCTGGATACCCTTGATAGATAGAGAAAAATAATCTAAACATAATCACATCTTCCACCATTTATTTTTTCTAAATATCAAAATTCTCTACTGATAAAAATTTTATTGTGCTAACACAGCATAAGGTTATAAGTACACTCAAAACTAGATGTATGATTATCTTTTTTCCTCAGAAAAAGAATACTTGAAATGTGTAGCATCTTTGTTGAACATATCTTACCCTTGTGCACTCCTGTTCTCCTAAATAGCATGATACTGACCTGCTTCCCACTCATGAAACCTGAAGTACTTAATTTCATAGGCAACTCCTGAGCACTCAAAACACAAGAGAGGAGATGAAATTTGCTCCTTCCCCTCCCCACCTCCAGCCCTTGGCACTTAAAGAGAGGATTTAATTGCATTTTGTGGATCTCAATATTTCTTCAGGTTTTTTTTTCCCCTCCAATGCTAAGGAAAGAAGTAAGTGAAGAAGTAAGAGAACAAAAGGAAAATAGTAGGGTGCTGTCTCAGACATTAAAAAGGAGAAGTTGAGGTGTATACAAATCCATAATCACCTCCCAGATGCAGTACTTTTCTGCAATTACTGGGATGATTATAATTAGTGATTTGAGTCCGACCAGATTTTGAACCCTTTAGTCTTACTGCTGCAAGTTAGCAGCACTCCACGCCTGTTCTCAGTTTTGAAGTAATTAAATTGTTCTCCTTGGATGGCTACAAGTAGGTGTGGCACGAGTTTTGTGTGCTCAACCTTTGCCTGCTATTCTCTTCTGGAAATCTCCTGGTCCCAGAGCTCCCATCCTGTCAGACCTCCTGGTAGATACACCCCTCCCTCTCCTGCTAACTGGTCTTAGCAGAAAATGACCAACTTACACAGCGGGCTTTGTTTTTTTTCTTCTCACAACTGGTATTTCAGTCTTTCATGAAGTGCTTTAACAATCTGCAAAGATTATACCTTGGCAACTTCCCGAGGTCTTTATTCTGCAAATGCATGTCTAAATGGAATTCCTTCTAGTTCTAAACCACAAGACATGCACCTGGTGTTCCAAAAAAACAGCTATTTCCTTTAAATAAAAGATCAACTAAATGAGTAACTGCATCCCCTCCAATTTTTTTGGGTTTTTTTGATGCTGTAGTTATTTTCTGCTTTGGTTTTTTTAGCCATGTGATGAACTCTCACCACCTGCATTCCCTTACTGCACTCAGTCATGCTCGGGATTGCTGGCACTGCATTTATGCTGCCCTCAGTTGCAAATCGTTGCTTTCACTTCAATTAGGCAAATGAAAATGAGCTATTACCCAACCATACCATTAGTCCATGCATTCTGAGCACAAGAAGGACACCCCTAAAGTTGTTCAAAGTAAATAGCAGCAAGAGAAAAACAAGTGTGACTAGCTCCTATAAACCATCTTTTTCCTTGTCATTTTTTTCTGCCTTCTCACGTGGCAGAGCTGTTCACTAATGCTAACTCCAGTAGCTACTTTAACGCCTGTTCTGTTTGGTTTTTTCCACGGATCAGCAGGCAAGTAATTAGCAGGCAGGGATAGTGTATTGGATTCCCTCCTGCATTCCCCTCTGCCTACGAAGCAGCTCAGAAAGCGTGTGACCCAGCCAGCAGAGTTCAACCAGCAGTTCACAATGAATAATTAAATGACATTTCTCCAAGAGACCTAAATGCCTTCATCATTACCCTGATACACTGTATTGTCGCGTTGGAGGTGCAGAGCACAGGGAGCCCTGGCTTTGCAAATGACTTTGCCCAGCCTGAAGGGATGGGAAGCCTGACCCTGTGTCTCCAGCCTTGTAACGTGATCCTGCAACTGGGCTGCTTTCCCTGGGGCAGAAACCGGATTATTTTAACAAATCTAACTGGAACACGGGGCCTGAAGCAGGAATATTCCACCTGTTTCTAAAGAACTCAGCCAGGTCTCTTAGTGCACACCCCGTACATGGTGCTGAGCTGAGTTTGTCAGCACAGATAGAGAGAGATTTTTACAGGCTCCTGTGTACCTGTGCATGGATGAAACTATCCATGAGATGGCCACAGGAGCCCCAAACTCAGGTGTGGCTGCATTTCACTCACAGACACAGAGCTTTGGTGTTCCCAGACTTGCTGAGGAAGACAAGCATAAGAAAAAAAAAATCAAAGGAATCCTAAGAGGATTTCCAACAGGAAATTTTCATTCCTGGTCTCTTCACTTCACCCTTGTCTTCCCCATTTACCACATCAGACAGTTCATTTCAGCATGCTGCTTTTCAAAAAGTTTCCTAATTCTGAGTTTCCTAATTCTCCCCTACATTTTATAATAGACAAACCACAAGCCCAGATTCTGCTGCCAGAACCAGGTGCCTGAAATTCTCCCCCAAATCAAATTTCTCAAAACCAAAGACACGTTATGGCATTACATGCACTTCTTACATCATTATTAAAAGCCTTTTGCCACCCTGAAAAGTCACTGTTGGCTTTTTTTTAAAATTAAACTCAAGATTTAAATCCTTGTAGCAATAGCCCTTTAATCTAATGGATCTTCAAAACACAGAGAAGGCATTAATTAATAAATAGACCCAGGACAGCAAAAGCAGGTAAAGACTGAATAGTGAAAACCAACACACATGAATACTGTGGCATTAAGGTGATAAAATGAGGGGGGGAAAAACCCCAGCCTCAAATAATTTTATAAATTTGAATATATAACTGAATGTTGTCAGAACTGACTCTGCAGAAAAGCAGTGAGATTTTTTTTAAAAGCTTATGAGACCAAAGGGGAAATCATAATGAGCATCAGGATTGATATAGGCTCTCTGTGGTGCTAATATCTGACAGAAAACCCAACCATCCCACTGGCACAAAGCTGTCATCTAAGGACTGCTTATTCAAACAGGCTCTCATAAACTACCCTTGCAAAGCTTATCTAGGAACAACTTTAACAGGGTCAAGAACCAATGGGAAGAGGTTTTATAATAGCAGGAGTCAGAAAGATGTCCATCAGGGGATTTTAGGGCAGTGCAGTTCAGATTTTATTATGCTAATTCGCTTTTGACCTTAGATTAACAATTAAATTATGTGGACTTTTACAATGCTGAAAATACGTGGGCCATAAATTCATTTTCTGATCAATGGAAGTACAAAATTACAGAATTTAACAGCCATGACATCAAATTTTGATGCTTTATAGTCATCATTTCATTTTATCAGGAAGAATGACTGTATTCTCAGTAGTCACTAAATCATTAATTTATGTGGTTTTAGCTTTTAAAAATAGCTCATCAAAATAAAAGGCCAAGCCCACTCCTTTTCCACTTGCCCAGGTAGCAACAGGCTGGGATCATGAAGACATGGGATATTCAGATATTCATGGGATAATTCATGTGCATCCCAAGCCCAGCAGGAGCTTCCCCAGGTCCTATCCTTCCTATAACTCCATCTGCACCCTGAAAGGAGCTGGAAGTCCACTGCAGCTCCTTCCTGCCCTTCAAAAATTTCCTAATTACCTAAACATGGGCAACATGGGTTGCTAGTTAAGGAGTGCAGTTGAAGAGGGACAAAACTGGCATTTGGATTTATTAAAAAAAAAATCTCTTCCCTCTAAATCTGTACATGATACAAACCATATTTTAAATAAAGCCTTTTTTTTCTGCTTGTATTCAATCTGTTTTTTAAATTTTTTTTTTTAAAAAAGACCTCTGTGATATGTGATGAGTATTAATATCAGTATTGCTTATAATGATGATTCTAGAAGCTGTTCATATTCCGCTGTCTCTGAATGCTGCAGGACTGCTGCCAGTAACTCCCTGCTAGCTGAGATGGGATGCTGCTGCTTTATGTGAATTATGGTGTGGCAAACAGAGTGACGAGAACTCATCAGATAAACACTTGTCACACCAAAACAGATTAGTACCTTTCACAAAGAGGATTGAGCTTAATCAATTATAAATAATAACTGACTAGAACACAGCTCATGTAACACCTCTAAATGCTCAAATGGGGAATGAAATATGCCATTTAAAGCAGAAAACATTGCTTACTAAGATGGAAAATGCACATATTTTCCTTCTGTCTTCAGTGGTTTGTGAGGGTATATATATATTTTACTGTTCTGCAGCTGGAGACCCCTTCAGACAGCACAACAGGGCAGCATCTCTTCCCTTGTCCTCTGGTCTTCAATTCTACATACTTTACATCACAATATCTTTCATATTATCACTATCATTAATAATATTTTAAAAATTCTCCTGTTGTAAAGATTAGAGGAAAAAAATTAAAGCTCCAAGAAAAAGATACTATAATACCCAAAAAATCTACCTTGGTAGTGCTGCAGGTTTTCCCTAGCAGAAGTTACACAAGGCACATTATTTCCACAGAAAGGAGAAATTAAAAAGAAGCAACAAGCTAACGAAGAAATTAATAGAGTTTTTTCCTTCTGTTTGGTGCTGCCACCATGGATTGAATTGCTGTGATATGTTCCTGAAAGAGATGAGGAACAAGGGGGTGTTTATTTTTAACAGCTGCCCACAGCCACTCCATGGGGAGCTGCCAACGAGAACAAGGGAAAGCTTCCAGCCAAGGTGCTGTGGCACCAGGACACATCACCAAGAGGGGCTGGGGCACCTCCAGCCCTGCAGAAATCCCAGAATTGAATGCCAAAAGCCCTATTTATTTACTTGATCTCGTGTCAGCAAGCAAAAAAGCAGCAACTCCTTCCAAACACCACTTGTAAGATTTCTGCCTTGCGCAGAAGTTATCTCCTCACATTACCAGCCTAGGGACCACACTGGCCACTCACTTGGCTTTTAAGAGGCCTTTAAAAAATAACATTAATCTAACGCTGGCTTAGAAGTAACTTTCAGTTTGTTCCAACTTTGGAGCTGCTTCTGCCTGCCTCTGCCTGTCTGTGAGCTGCAAAATTCAAACCTTTTCTCAAATACCTAGAGCTCCACAACTATGGACCACACTCACTTGGCTTTTAAGAGGCCTTTAAAAAAATAACATTAATCTATTGCTGACGTAGCAGTAACTTTCAGTTTGTTCCAAGTTAAGAGCTGCTTCTGCCTGCCTCTGCCATTGGCTGTCTGCATCTCATGCTGAGCTACAAAATTCAAACCTTTTCTCAAATACCAAGAGCTCCACAACTTTGCAACAGAACCACGTTGTAAATGAGGAGATATTAAGCCCTCCAGATGACAACAAGTAACATACAGGCTGTGAATAATCATTTTCCCCTCGTATTTTCACCACAGATTGCAGCCACTCCCTCCCTGATGGTCTTTTTAATATTAGAAGAAATCTAACACATACAAAATTACATGCAGGATTTAAAAATAGCAAGTCCTTGGAGCTCATGATATTCCTGAAAAGGTTGATTCAGTAGATGTGAAACTGCTCTTTTTCTAGCACTGTCATGGGCACCATCCCAGACTGGGAAGGAAGTGGAATGAAAAGGAAAGGAAAGTTGACATTACTTTTCTTGTCCATCATGGGCCTGATGGGAGGCAGGTGATGAGAAGATGAGATTATTCATGGCTCAGAAGATCTTTCACTAACTTTAAATGAATTGATGGGATGCAAATTTCCACAAACAACTCTCAAGTCACTCATGAGCACGCCTGTACAATACACAGTAGCACACTTTGCTGTGCAGTCTGCAAAAGAGAACTGTTGAGACAGCTTTTATGTTTAGAACTGATACATATGAAATATAAATATAAAATATATTACATTTTATACCAGTATATATACAGTACATGTATTATGTTATACAACTGAAAATTCATATTGGTTTTTTCTAACTTTCTAATATAAAACCTGAAATTAATTTTTCATGAAACATAATTAGTTTTTGAGACTACATACTTGTGTTGAAGCATCTTGTAGAATGTCTCAAGTTAGATTTTTTCCTACCTAACTTTATGGAGAAAAAAAAAATTACTCTTGAGCTTAAAATGAAAAGCAAAACCTAATGAAAACATTACTGTTTCAGAATCACGAGGAAAATCAGAACATTAAATATTTTTCACACTTGCACCTGTAAGATACACGAAAGCCAGTTATCCTTGATGAGTATCTCACTAATTACTCTTGATTATCTTACTGCAAAAGAGGTACACGGGAGCAATGGAAGGAAAAAAGAAATTTCTTAGCTCTTATTCTTTTCTTCCTCAAATTATCTGCCAGAAACAAACACACACTTCATTATGGGATGATTAATGCTCTTCCCAGCACAAGGAGCCTCACTTGATCTGACACCACCCTTCTGGTGCCTGTGCATTTCTGCTCCTCTCCAGCATCCCCTGCTGCAGGATGCAGATAGCACCGTGGCTCACAGCTGAACAAGGCTCCAGGACTTTGACAAATAACAGGTTATGAAGCACAAATTAACACTCCTGTTGCTTTTGTTCTAAGATAACTGTGTTTCCTAAAGTTGGCTTTAATGGCTGCAGCGTTGCCATTGTGCAAAAACATTGTTTTAAGCCTGCAGAACTGCTGAGCAGTGCACACTGAATATTTCACTGTGATAGCTGCTAACCACGTGTGCAGCAACAGCCTGGGCTTATTGCAAGCTGCAGGGTATTTTTCGTTAGCTTCAGCAAAAATCAGCTGAATATTCCATAAATATTAAGGACACACAAAGGAAACAACACAGAAAATACGGAATTAGCATCTCACCTATCAAAATAATTTTTTACCAGATAATGAAAAGAGCATGAAGCTGACACAGGCTTCTACATCTGGAAAGTGGTTACAGAATCCCTAGTTTAAAGGTATTTATTTTAATAATTCTAGGTCTGATTATGCTTATGCAGGAAACTCCTGCTGAGCTCATGGGGACAAGAGGTTTCCAATTCACCATGAAAGTTTTCAGCAACACTTAAGGACACTTCCTCAGTCACAAAGATTAAAAACAAGATTGGTACACATAATTTCTGTAAGGGTTGCTTCCCAATTACCCCCCATTCTGCACCATTTAGGATTCTAATCCAGAATAATCATACTGAGCATTGCAGATCCAATATTTTCTAATTCAACTTTACTGCAACCAAAATATTGACTCAAGAAGACACTGTTTTCTGATATTTTCAGGTGGGCACCAATCACTGAATGAGAAATGTGGATTTGTGCTTTATTTTCTGGCCAGTTACCATTTTCTATGCATAAATACTGACAGCTCCACGACGTTTCTTCTCAAGTCTACCCAGAGAGCTGTAAGCTCATGGAAAAATCCCTGTCTGATCAGCATTCCTATTCCTTAAACCATTTCACACTGCTTCACCAAGAAGTCCTCTCAGAGGAAGGTCACCTCTACACCTCTTTGGAGAGGGAAAATTGGATTTCCCTTTAGAGGGCTCTGCAGTGGGATTAGGTTACAAAATGGATACTCCCATCAACACACAAGATTGGATGGTTCAGCTGTTAAAGCTGCTTTTGGATAATTTTGGAGAGCACTTTGCTGCTTTCTGCATGAATAATGCATTTGGCACCACTGAGTTCTTTGAGACTGCATCCAACAACTCCTCACTGCAGTGCCCTCCAACACCTACCCGTGTCCATGGGCATTTATCAGCTTTTCACCATGGTCACTGTGTCTACAGCACTGTGTCTCCTGCTGCTATTGTGATTCTTATTCCATCCTGGCTGAAGGAGGACACAATTCCCTTTCTACAGGCAAATTAAAAATTGACAGTAGACATTTTTATTCTGTGTTTTCTAGTTTCAGCCTCTTTGGTCACTGACATTTTAGGAAAGTCTGCCACAGAAACTGAAATGAACCTACCAAATCTTAAACCTCTCTATTCTCTACAACATGCACAGTGACCAAAAATGAGGAATTAATATTTACAGTTAGGTCTTCCAAAGATTATTTCCCATAACCCTTGAAGGATACACTAATAACTGATGGGCTGAAGGAGACACATGAATTCCCCAAAGTGAGCTCTTTATTTTAGTTCTTTATGTCAGAGCTAAATCACAATCCCTTTCTCATATCAGTTTTATAGTGGATCACTGAGCCATTTAAAGCCTCTGCTCACAAATTGCTTCTCATCAGCAGGATCTGGTCCTTGCCAGCATTATTCCAGGACCATGATAAGCTTCCTCAAAGAACATAAATCTGCCCAATGAAAACTGAGACAAGAATGAGCCTTTGCAAATTTTGACACATCTCCTACTTAGCCACAGCAAAGTAGCACAGACAAAATCTCAGTTATCCTTAAGCCAACCTGTAATGCTACACACAAGAGTCCTTGGAGGAAAACACCAGATTACAGAAAAAAATCTGAAATATAAAGGCTGCATCTTGCAAGGCAAGATCAATTATTATCATGATTTGATGTATGTTTTCAGTTTCAATAATGCAAATGAAGTGTGTTGCAAAGTAACTCTGGAAAAACACCACTGACACTACAATGAAAAAAAAAAACAGATGTTGGGCCAGCAAATCTGTATTTATGTGTATCTTCTAGTGCCTCACTGCTTCTGCAGAGTGAAGTGTTGGTAACTGCAGAGCAGGGATGTGTGTACCAGCATGCTATGTTAATAAAGTGTTCCTTTAATTATCACTAAGGCACAGCTTGGAGGCTGCTGTGGGAAACCAGGACTGTAACAGACTGTGACAGAAACTCCCAAAAGGACAAGCACAAGTTCACAGCAGGGGCCTTGAATGTGGAAGGAATGGGATGGCAGCAGGGTCCCCGAGCCATAAACAACTCACTAATGCTACATTACTGCTTGCTAGAGGAATGCAACTTTAAAATATGGATAAAAGTGAGTTCAGGGTTAAAAAAGGAAATGAAGCCGTGGTGAGGCCACATGCAGAGTGCTCTGTCCATTTCTGGGCTCCTCCAGCAGCTGCTGGAGCAGGTCCAATGGAGGATGACAAAGATGAGGAAGGGACCAGAGCATCTCACTTGAGGTCAGGCTGAGGAAACTGGGGTCGTTCAGCCTTTAGAGGAGATGGGGAGGAGCATCATCCTTGTCTGTTGTAAATATTGTAAATATAAGTAGAAGAGTCTGCAGGGATGTGTGAGAGGATGGACCAGGCTCTGCCCCATGGTGCCCAGCAACAGGACAAGAGGAGGGGGCAGGAACTGATGCACAGAGAATTCCACCTGCACATGAGGAAGAACTTCTTTCCTGTTCAGTGAACAAGCACTGTGCAGATTTCCCAGAGAGGCTGTGGAGCATCCCTCACTGCAGATATTCCAGACCTGTGCCATGAGGCTTGGGATGACCCTGCTTGAACAGGGAGGTGGGACCAGATGTGGTCCCATTCTGGGATTCTGTGAAAAAGCCTCCAACACATGTAGAAATTATTATACATAGATTATTACATATAGAAAATTTGACTACATTATCACAAAGAATTGGATAAATAGGAACTAAGTAGAGCATGTATTTGTGCAAGTAAACACATAAAGATGTCCCCAAATAGACCTGAGTGAGGAGAAAGAAACCATCAACATTCACTTTACCTTCTTCCTGGCAAAGAGGACACCAACATCACAGTGCCCCACATGAAGAACTCATATTGCTGACAATTCATAATGACACCTTCTTTTCCTCTTCAGGAGGACCATTAACACCAGAAAAGAATCAGACACTAGAAAGCTTATCATATCTGTATCGTTATCAGCAACAAGCTCTTATAATTAGATAATCTGGGCTGTAAGTGCCTGTATGATCATAATTGGCCTAACAATAGTTATTGCAGTAGGCTGTTAGGACTTTTGTTCAAGCTAAACTAACAAATTCCTGGCTTTGTCGTGTGCTGGGTGTGTTTCTTTCACCCCCCAAAGTGCAGAGGGTGTTTGTCTGAGAACCCCAGACCTGGAGGAACACATGACAGAGCTGAGGTTGGGTAGGGCAGGTCCAGCTTTCTGTTTCAATATAACCCAGAAGGAATTCACTGCAACATTCCTTTACTCAGAGCCAGATATGAAACCTATCAGGAGGTAATTTGCCCTTGATTAAGAATCTCCAGGAAATTAAGAAAAACAATAATTAACTAATAATGTAAAGCTCATTACTGAACGGAAATGTGCCCAAATCTCAGTCCGCAGTCTTAAATGCAGAAAGCAGTTCCTGAGGAAAACTGACATTATCCTGTGGCACCTTTTATTTACAATAACGACAGCAAGGATAGAAAAACATCCACTTATGTGATACAGGCTCCAATTTACAAGGAAGAACAGCAAAGAGCACTACTCACAACACTGAACTCTGAACTGCCATAAGCTCAAGGTTTGATGAAAAGAAGAAAAAAATAGCCCATAAAAAGCCATCTATCTGGCACATAAATAACAGGGGCAATTAACTAGGTGGACCTTCTGTATATCTCAGCAGAAGACAGATTTAAAATGTCTATACTCCATGTGAAGGTATTTCTGGATAAAGGATTGCCACAGAAAATGGAAAATAAGAGCAGAAGCTTTATCACCCCAAGGTCAATATAACTGTATGTTTACAAAAGTTTAAAAAGTGCCTGCCTGTCTCTCCCTACAGCAAACTCAAAGAAACAAAGTACTCAGCAACTAAGAACCCTCGATGAGAGCTGTGAAACCCTTGTCTGCTCTTCCTACAAAGACAAGGAAAGAAAAAAAGAATCTTACTGTAAGAACTCCCTGCCCTGCAAACAAACCTCTCACCATCCTCAGGCACCACACCAGCACTGCTGTAGCACTCCACAATTAA
This sequence comes from Argya squamiceps, assembly GCA_037834095.1. Classification (NCBI taxonomy): domain Eukaryota; kingdom Metazoa; phylum Chordata; class Aves; order Passeriformes; family Leiothrichidae; genus Argya; species Argya squamiceps. The sequence continues at coordinate 454,073 of JBBMKD010000002.1, forward strand.
TAAGTATTTACAGACCAGATCCTCTGCTCTTGCACAAGATTTACACTATTGGATTGAAACAGGTGTCTCTGTTGGTCTTTAATTTGGCAGGAGTGATCTCCCTGTTTTTCTGGTTGATTCACCAAAGTAGTTGTATTTTTGTCAACTGCACAAATCTTTTTCTTTCTAGGAAGTCTTATGGGCATTTTTAGTGAAGAACAGAGGAAAACCTTTTCACAAATTTGGGTTAAAATTTCTTTATGTATTTCTCTTCCTACGAATAGCTATGGAAATATAGAGGCAAATTATGACATTTCCTTCTATCCTACCAAAACTTTGGCTGTTTTCTCCACAGGTTATCTCCCATGGAAATGTAGATGTTATAGATACCTGTTCCCAGTCTTCACAACATCCCTTAAAGTAGGCTGGGCTCAAATTGTTAATTCTGCCTTAATATTCCCACATTCATGCTTCAAGATTTCTTATCAAAATGCTGCAGTGCCTCTGGGCTGGAATAGGAAAAAGAAAACCACAGGAAGACACTTGTTTTTTCCTGCCACATGCTCTCCCTTGTTTTTGCAGAATTTCCACAGAAGATGCTTAGGAAAGGTTTACAAAAGCAGCGTTTTTTTCTCTCCACACATCTTGGATTTATTGTTGGAATCCTCTCTCAATGCCATCAAAGTGACTCATCCTTTATGAAATTCTTGAATCCATTCATCAAAATGTCATCCCCCAAAACTGTTTCTTGCCTGCTTGTGCAGGATGCAACTACACAGTCACAGAGAGACTCAAAGAGGCTTAGGAAATTCATCAAGTTCCAAAGCTTAGACAGCTCCTGAACAAGACTTATAGACTGCCTCTAACACAAATATACACCCATTAAAATGTCTTCCAGTTACAGTAAAAAAGCACAATTCAGCAGAATTTAAGCTGAAAGACCAGCCATCCTTACCAGAGTGGCACAAAACTTCAGCAGGTGAATGCACAGTACAGGGGGTGGTGAGAATTGTCTGTAATTAAAGGAGGGTATGAACAACCAGGTTTCAAACAAAGAAAAGCAGGAGACCCATTGACCATTTCTGGCCCTCACTCAGATTTATTGTATTGCTCAAGCTGCCAAACAAAACAGCCTGTGCTTCAAACCCTGCCTGAAAATCGAGGCAGTGGGAAGCAGCTGCCATGAAAATCCTTGCACAGTTCTGACACTGCATCTCATTCCTGATTTGAGACTACTTAGAATTTGCTGAAACCCCCATGGCCCATTTCACATTGTCCTGTCTCAACACAGGCACAGAGATCAGCAAAGCCATAGATCACTCCCAGCATAAGGCAGGAGAACAGTTCAGTTTCATCACTCAAAATATTTCTCCAGACGAAGTGGCAGGAAAACATGGGGCTTCTTTCAGGGTCATTTCCCATTTCACCATTCTGCAAAGGCAGCACCAGAGCCTGGTTTGTGCAGCAAAACTTGGTAGGAGCTTCCCAAATTTTGAAGAAGCAGGTCCCCAGGTGAACTGCTGGCAGACAACTAAAGCTCATTCTTAATCCCACTGCCCAAATTTGTATTAAAGAATATAACTTGTTAGAAAATCACTGAGGATGGAACTAAAGTAATAGCTCCTCAGTTTCAATAAGCTGGTTAGAGTTCTATAGTGTTTTCTTTTCTCATGAAGTCTTATTAATGTATAGCACTTTGCTACATGAATTGAATAGAGTTATGCTCACACATCTTACACTAAGGTTTTCAGCAGTTTTTTCCCCTCAAAAATTTAAGAAGGATAATCAGATACTAGGTGAAAAATTCATCTGTGAAGAAAAAACATCTTCTATATCCACACAAAATGTAAGGACTGCTTAAGTAATTTTTGCATAATTTAAAGTACCTCTTGCATTGAAATATCAGTATTTTGCAGCGCTAAATCTTCAAACTTTCATTCAATCAGTAAAGACGGTGAAGTGCGAGAACAAATTCCCTGAAAACCTAAATTTGGATCTTTGGCTCTCCACCAGAAACACAGAGCCTTCCCTGAGACACCACACACACTCAGCTGCACCTGACAAAACTCCGGAGTGAGTCCATCCATCAAACTCGCACACACTTAAGCAGCGAAAGTCCCCAGCAGCTCTTGCTCCTGAAACCAGAGCTAGTGCTTTCCACCAGGCAACCCTGAGTCTGATCCAATCCCAGGGAGCAGCCTCACACCCTTACAAGCAGAGGCATTAGCAGAGCTGTGACTTGCTCTCTCCTTTTAACAGCTGTTGTGGAACAAATCCCGTGTGCCTACAAGGGGGACGCATCGCTCGGATGCTGCGAACTCTCGCTTCTGCCTGGGGCGGTATCACTAACAATAAATCATTCTGTTTGAGATTCCTGCTGACCTTCAAGACACCAGCTGATGCCCTGTGCACAGCACATCTGCAATCTGTGTCCAGATTCCTGCTCAGTGCTAGCACCTCTCCCATTTCCTACCCTGGAAGAATTCTCCAGCCAGTGACACATTACAGAAGAGCTCTAACGACTCTCTCTTCCACCAGCAAATGGCCAACAGGATTTAACAGACAGGAAAGACTCAGTCTTTATACTTTTTATACTCTATACTTTTTACATCCATTCACATTTAAAATAGTTGATCCTTCTTCTCTTCTGCAGCTCCTCATTCTCCTCCTATTTCTGATCAGTCGTAATGGCCTCTGAATTGGGTTTATGATGGAAAAGTCTTTCATTTCTCATTCTTAATCCTGAAAGTAATGGGAGAACCTGGGGTGGCAGTCATACTTTCTAAGTACTGGTATTTCTGGTCCTGGCAATTTGGGAAGCCAGAGTTGGCAGCTTGGTTTTGAAGGCTCAGCCCAGCAAGAATATGAAAAGCAAACTCTAATTATTACTGATTTTCATAGTTTTGCCTTTCACTCTTGAGGATCCTGAACATAGTGAAACCATTAATTAATTACAGCATCCTAACACAGTCGAGGTACTGAATAGCAATAGTTTATTGGCCTCTCTCAGTTACTGCATGATCCCCACTTTATTGTATCTTCACCGTTTTCCAGGTCACAGGGAGAAACACTTAGATTCTAGAGCTTTAGAGAAATCATCAGAGGAAAACAACAAAACCCTCCATCAAAACACATCAGAATGTCCCAAATAATATTCTGCTACTACACTTTTAGCAAGTGGAAGGAGAAGAATGGCCTTTAACTTGTGTTTTCTTCAATATGATCTGATTAGAGCTATTAGTCTGCTGACACATAACCCAAATGCAGAAACCAGTGATTTCTGATGGCTCAAGGACTCAAAACACAGACAGTAGTATTTTTCCTTACCCAAAACCTGTAATTCCAGTAACAATCAATTCTACAGTGTTAAAGTAGGGGGTTTCTTTTCCAGGCACTGGGGTTGAGGAGTACATTGTACCATCAACGGAACACAACTGCTCTGGGCTCTGACAGTGTGAAAAAGGGAAGAGAAAAAGCCACTGTCACCAGCTGAAGCTGCAGGGGAGGTTAACGTAAGGTAATCAAAATACCTGCCTGAATTTTGGCCAGGGCACACAGCTGGAGCTACAACCCTCTCTCCTCAGTAAGCAGCCTGGGAACTGCAAATTACTGTGGTGATCAAGGTCTTGGGTTTATATCTCTGAGGCAGCAACTCCATCAGCACAATTATATTGTTCCAGTGCCAAATCCAAGGAAAATGTGCCACCAGTCTCAGCACCAGCATGTCCTGGAGCACATAAATGTTAATTAGAGGCCTTTTTTTAGAAATTATTAGATGCTCCAGTCCTGCACAGTGTGAGATTTGATGAGATTAGAGCACTGGGTGGTACAGCTAATAAATCAGTTTACTGTACAACCTCATTTCTTTAATGAAGAGCAAATACCTGAGCCTTAGTAAAGCAAGAGTCCCAGGTGTACACTTGCTAACCAAAGTGCTGGATTTAATTTTTTTTTGCATTCCTCCAAAACAGGGAGCACTGACCTGCTGGTCATCATTAGAGAACCCTCTCCTGTCAGGGGGTCAGCACTGAGCACAAACTTTGATGTGAGAATTAAAAAACACTGAAGAGATGAGTGGCAAGGCCATTATGGCAGAATAACTAGTATAGTTTTCATAGGGGAATAACTTTTAAAAGCTGACAAGAGCTGTCAAGGTGTCAGGCCTGGAGGAGAGCCAGCACAATTAACATACCCTAGGCTTCAATCTACTAGACGGGGAGAAAGCGGGATTTATTTTGGACAATTACAAGTTAATAAACGGAAGCGTCAGTTCCTCTGTGGAGCACCAATTAAAGCCTACTAAAGGTCAAAACCCCTTACAGTTCCTGTCATGGTAGGCAACCCACCACCATTATTTTACATTTCAAAGCAATTTTGCTGTCAATGACAGCAGTTACAAATGTAACTGCGAGAAAATATTTTCCTTCGCAGTATACCAGGCAGTTTACTCCACAAAAATCACCTGTGCTAACAGAAGTGACTAATATTTTAAGATTTAAGATCAACTAGCATAAGATTTTTATTATGAGCTCTGTGGGGTTTATTTATTTATTATTTTTCTGAACTGCACACGTGTGAATGAGAAGAGCTCAGGTGGGGATGCCATCCCACTTCCTCACATCCTCCAGCTACACAAAACCCAGGGAGTGACAGGCACCTGCTCAGGGTGGCTGTTGCAGACCTGCAGCCACTTCCCATGGGAATGTGAACTCTCCCTTCCACAAATGTGAGGGCAGGCAGGGCACTGCTCCCACCCCAGCCACCCTTGCTCCCCTTTCCCCAACTCCCCATCAAATCTGGCACAGCATGCACAGCCACTCGCTTGTGTGAGTTGACCCAAGAGTCAACTGAGCTTGGAAATGCTTCTGTTTTTTCTTTATTTCCACTTAAAAAACTTTAAAAAAAATATATTAAAAGTCAGAACAAGAATCGGGTTTGCTTCACCTGAAGAACTGCTCACAGGGAAGAGAGGGATGCTGCCTGAACCTTATTATTCTCAGATGCCTTCTTGACAACAAATAACAGGTCAAGTATCTCCAGGTCAGATGGAGCTTGAGGGATTTGCAAAGAAGCCCATCCTCTCTGTGCACACCCACAGAGGAAGGCACAGAAGCTCCTGTGAAGCAGGGGATCCCCAGCACTCAACGTGAAACTGTTCTCCAACAGGGACACACACATGGATTTTTACATTTATGCCAAGGCAATAAGGAGCTTCCAGAGCCAGCACTTTTTTAGCACACAGTATTTTCTCTGTTGCTTAAGGAAAATGATACAACACTATTTTTGCCTTGTTGATCTTCCTGTTAATGGAGGCAGAAAATGAGTCATTAGCTACTGTGGCTTCCCTTTGTTCACAGCCAGGCAGGTGTGCAGAGCCAAAGCAAGACACCCGAATAGCACTTGGAAAGAAAGTCTGCCACCCACAGAGTCATTTGGAAAAGACTAGCTATCATTTAAGACATTATCTAGCATTATTTGAGTAAAATAAACTCTCACATCATCATCATCTTAAGCCATTTTAAGGCTGCCCAGCTCCCACCATTAAAAATCCTATTGCTCATTAAAAATCCTATTGCTCATTGTAATGAAAGCTTTGCTTGGACATTCACTCCTCCTCACTCTGATTCTGATTTTTTTTTTTTTTAATTTAGTTTAGGAAAAAAAGTAAAAGGATCCTAAAATATCTTCAGGTATGTAACTTATGCCATGAAGGAATTTTGGCATGGGATGGATGGACACCTGCTTCTGACCTGATCTACTTTTAACTATCTGAGCACAAAAAAATCTCCTTGCAAATATTCCCTGTAGAGTACTTCTTTCAGCTATTAATTCCCCAGTGATTTCACCTGCCCCTCAGAGGCTTTTTTTTTTCCCCTCTTTATGATCCCAGCTGAACTCAGTTATCTTGGGTCTGGCCACCTGAAGGTGTTGGTCACAAAGGAGTAACTCAGACCAGAGTTCCCACTGTGCCACACAAACCCCGAGTGCTCAGTAAAGAGGTGCCAGCCTTGCAAAGCAGATGTGGGATCCAAAACATGTTCTCTTATTCAGTGAGCATACAAAGCTCACATCTAGGCTATAACATTTATTTTAGATGGTGGTTTTAATGTATTTCTCTACAACCCATAATTTTTAACCAACCCTATACATTAGGCCGATACAAAGGAAAGTGTACTAATTGGGTATTCCTTAGAAATGCAAAACTGTGGGCAGAAAAAGAGGGAAGAAAATGAAGTAAACAGCATCAGCAGCATGTGTTGTACTCTCATCCGAACAAAGGGAAAAGAAGGATTCATTAAGCAAGAAATGAGTCTTGAAATTACCCAGAAGAAAAGTCTCCTGCTGGGGCTGAGAAGTGGGACTGTAAAAAGAGAGATAAGAGAGAAGGAGAGGTGGCAGCAGGCTCTGTCTCACAAAACAGAAGAAAGAGAACCATTCCTGATGGCTTAAGGCTTACTTAGCAAAGACAGTGAAAACAACTAAGGCTGGCTTTGATAAACACCGTTTTAAGGCTTCATTCCCTTATTTTACTTTTTTCTGATTTTTCCCCTTTGTGAGTGTTAAGAAAGTCTGCAATAATGATCCCTAACCTCCAGTACTGCTGTAACCCTTCTCTGCCATCCAATTCCTGGCCGTCTCTTGCTTTGTTTCCAGCTCTCCTTACAAGCAATTTGTAAGAAGCAGATAAGTCGCTCTGTAGTTATAAATCATGTAACACAATAGGATCCTGTACCAGATGTGGCATACAGATGACAGTGCAAGCAAGCACTTAGCAGCTATAAAATAATGATAAAAAATAAAAAAAGTTTGAAATAAAATTTAAAAATCACCATTAAAAGAGTTTGAGGTTTTGGGGGGTTTTGTTTGTTTGTTTGTTTTTGTTGTGGGTTTTGTTTGTTTGTTTTGTTTTTCAATTTTGTTGAATTTCAGTGCTGGAAAAGTGAAGGTGAGGAACAGGTGCAGGGCTTACTTGTGTCCTCCCTTTTTATCATTATGTATACTAAGACTGCACACCAAGACAACAGCAGCAAGTGCTATCAGAGAAGCCAGGCATTTAAAAGTAGTTACATTAATCATGAATGAACTTGAATTAATGCAATTTATAATTTATATTACAGTATACCATGGGTCTCTTGCCAGTTCTAATTTAAGAAAAGATGCCAACATACTGTTGGAACAGACAAGTCAAGGAAAGAAGGATTTCTGCAAGAGGGAGGCAGTCACACACAGTGCTTGTATTTATATGGTCGTCTGCAGATTGAGTGCCTTAATTTTTTTTTTTTTTTTTTTTAAATCATTCAACCAAAAGACACCCACACTTTCAATCATGTGTGATGCTGAACCACTACTCCTCTGCTACACACATGGAGACTTTGGGAAAAACTGAGAAGTCCTTTACATAATCATTCAGGTTTGTCACAAGGATGTTTGTCAAGAACAGGACTGGGTGAAAACACAGAGAGAACCAGGAGGTATGACTGGAAAAGTGTTTGGTATCCTTGAGATGAAGGAAAAGCCTCAGCCAATCCAAAACACGAACAGGACAAGGCAGGGGCACATTTCTCACTTTCCTGTTCATTGACTCTTGAAATGTTCTCAAGCCTCTGCCAGCAGAGGACAAAACAGATGCATTCCTCACCTCATCTGTCCCTTCAAATGCTCACCTTATTTTTATTATATGCCTTTTTTATTTCATCCCTTTGCAGTGTGAGGGTGGGGAAAGCTTGAATTCAGAAGCCACTCAGACCCTTCCTGCAGAGCTGTAGCACTAATTAAAAACCCAAACTGAATCAAGGGCCAACCAGCAGAAGCTCTGCAACCAAGACTGCATGGGGAAAAAGGAGTTCCTATTTCAGCCTCCACTGAGCAATCCCAGAGTGGTTTAGGAACTTGAAGACATTCCTGTGCAAGCTGCAATTAAAATATCCAGAAAAAAAAAAGTAATGACTGATTCTAGAGCAGCATTCCTGTGCCCAATAAAAGCCCAGTGCTCATGCCTGCCCAAGGCTCACAGCCTGTCCTGCAGGGCACCATGAGGAGCTCACCCCTGGCCCTGAGAAGTCCCCCTGTCCTGCTGGCCCCAGCTGCAGGGTTTTTGTGGGAATAACCCTCCCAGTTCCATGTAGTTTGTTTTCCCTGTCACATCTCCTCATGAAAGGCAGTGCTGATTGCGACCCCGAGTTTCATCAACAGGTCAGAGCTACCACTAAAAAAAGAACAGGCTTTTTTTGGACTGAATGGAGGGTTGATTTTGCAAAGATCAGCAAAGACTGCAACAGTTACCCTAAGGATGACTGTGGTCTTTGCTGAAAAGGTTGCTCAGTTCTTCCTAAAGAAGAATGAGCTCTCACATGGAAACCAGCACGCACAAATTGCAGGGCATGAAGTAAAATATTAGCAGAGCTCACAGAGGGCAAAAAAATACCCTGAAACTCTTTTTTTTGGTGGCAAATAGGAAACTACAAGGTGGCTTTTGCAGGATCAGGCATAGAGTACTAACCACTGACATCCATCATTAATTGTTTTAGCAAATTAGATCATCTTGTAAGAAATTACTCACCTTGAGGGGTCAGAATTTAATATACTACTAGGAATGCATTCGTTTTTCCTTCACTTTCTTTTTGATCACTTGAAAGCTGAAAACCATGGAGTAACAAAATGCTTTTCATGTTATTAATTACTTACGGTTAATTTACGATTTGCTTGATTACTTTCAGGACAGCAGTGGAACTGCATTTGAAAGTCTGAAATTTCTGCATTCAGAATTTCTGAAAACTGCAGAAAAGGTATTCCTCTGACTGGTTTGAATTTTGCAGCCATAATGAAGTTTAAATTAACTGTGGAAGACTGACTCTGTTAAAGCATAAAGGAAAATAAAAAGCAGTATTTTTTCTCGTAGGCAATTTCTTAGCTAATTTATTGCCTGATACAACAAAGTGAGTGATAGGTAAACCATCATCTGATCTCCATGCTTGTACAAGTTTTTAATCATTTCTCCTCATCGAAACACTGTATGTCAAAAGATGCATTACAAGACACATAATGCCTCAGAATAATGAGCCAAAAAAATGGGTTTTTCCTATCTTCAAGTCCTAATTATTGTGTCCATTCTTATCTTACTGATGAACAGAGAAAAGTATTTTCTTTTGCAATAGTGTTGGCCAAACAGCAGGAACGTGATAGATCCTGATATGGTAAAGGAAATTTTAAAATTAGCCCCAAGTTCTGCTAAATTGCACGCAGAAATTTTCATGGACCGATTTAAAAAGACCAAGTTGGGCTGAAATTTACGGTTAGAGTTTCAAATAAAAGGATGAACCACACAGCAGTACAAACCCATGCCAGGGAAAGGAGCACACAGGATGTGTGGAGCAAACAATGTTTCTTCCTGTCCCTTACTCCCTCTCCCTCCCACTTTGCATTGGTGCTGTAATTTTTTCCCCTCACTGAAGTGACAATTTAGATTTGGAAAATAGTAATAAATGAGCAATGTGCAGATGAAAAAAAAACTAAATTTTTTTGCATGGAAATTTAGTGTTAGTGATTTATCGGGATGTCAAGCTGATCTGGATATTGAAAAGGACAGAAATGAGAAGGCTGCAATAATTCAAAACCAGAAAAAAAAAATAAAGAACTCGGGATAAATGCTGAGTTTCTTATCTGAGCTGCCACTGGGTAAGGCTCCTCCTGCAGTAAAGAACAAGCTCATGGAATCAGCAGTGTCAGTGCATGGGGTTAATATTCTGTTTGCAGGCTATTAGTGGGACAGATGGGGTATCTACTCCTCTACAGTAATTGTGTTTGCTCTAAAAACACTTCTTCAGGAAAAAAAAATAAGTCAATTAGTTAATCAAACATTATTACAGAATCAAATTTCCCAAACATGAAAACAGAAAAAGTTACACAGTATCTTTTCATGGCAGGGACATTGTGATATGTGGTTTTTTTTGTAATGAGAAAACAGAACACTCATTGGCAACAAAATTGGATTTTGCAGGATTAATGCTTTACTCAAAAACATCCTCATCTAACCCGTCAGTACAAGTTTTCAGCTAAAGAATGCCTAACTACTCTGTTACACTGATACCCATCAAGAAGCCAAGTGCTGGGATTAAATTTTATAGGCAAAATAAAAAAATGGAAGGAAAACAATTTTTTTTCCTTTCATCCGGGAAAGAGCGTGCAAAGTTTCTCCCTAAATATATTGAAATATTCATAAAGAATTTATCTATTTAATTTAAAAATACAGTCTTGTAAAGTGGAATGAAGACTCCCACTGACAGCTGCAGACAGAGCAGCCAAACACCACAGGACTGCATATCCTCTTTTCCTCAAATTTTCCAGTTCATGCTGATTTTCTTCACTCTGTCCACACCAGACCTGACCCCAAGCCCCCTACATGTGGTGGCAGGAGTGACCCCCAGCTGGGCAGTCCACCCCCCAAAAAAGGCTCCCTTTTGGTGTCAAATCCCAGAGGACTGAGATCCTCACCCTGGCTCCCTCCTTTTGCGGGCCCCTGTCATGTTGGCACTCCTGCTTTTCCCTTCACAGGAACAGCAGAAGGGGTTTTGTTTGTGTTTATTATTTAAAGGAATTGAAAAAGGAAGCATCAAGTCTCTGGCAAGGCTCAGATCCAGTGATCCCAGCATTGCTGAGCTATAATTAATAGACCTGGTGATGACCCTTATTAGCATTAATGCCAGCACAAGTGCTTAAAACTTTAAAGGAAGATTTTCACTAAAAAAAAAACACCTCAAAGAACCCAAAGAACCACCAATCCAACCACAAAAGATCGTTAAATAATGCAATCTTAGTGGAAAAAAAAAACCAACCTGAAATACAGTGCTAGAGCAGAGTGTATTTGGGAGAGCAGGAGCTCATTTCATGATTGTATGTGCATTACAAAAAACATGTATATGAATGCACAGCTGAACGTTTGTTTGTGCTCCCTTAATATTTAAAAAGGCTGCAAAAATGAGTATGTTTTCCTGAGGGGAAAAAAGAAATACAGGAAGACATGGCAAGTTACATTCTGGGAAAGCAATAACAGTAAGAAAGGACTGCACAAGATCGATTCAAACACAAATGTTTAAATTTCTTTATGCTTGGGTAGTTAAGACTGCCTGCCCACAAGGACACACCAAGATGTAGCCCTCTAACATGAGAAACATGATAAAGTAAGAGAAGGAATATAAAAGTTCTTCGCTCCAGAAAATTCGTCTGCAAAAAGCTCTGTTATATTAAAAATAATAAGTCAGCCTGAAAGAAAAGAAAAAATATAAAGAGGAGGAATACTGAAATGTATTGCAAATAATTATTTTCACTTGCAAGGAAAAATTCTTGAAACTCTTCAGGTTTTATCCTGCACTACTACACCAAAGTTCTAGACATACTGCTCTAGAAGACAACAGGTCCTTTTGAGAATCATTATTTCTACATTTCAAAAATTGCATACAACACATTGCCTTTGGCTCAGTCTGATTCCCACAGCTCCAGGGGAAACCAACCTGCAAAAAGCAGGGCTGAAAAAATACACAACATAAAATAGTGCTGGCTCTCAGTGAAGAGCTGATTTCTATCACTGTGTGACTCTCCCAGTACTTGTGCCATTTCCTTGCAAACAGATACAAACTCCTGGGCTGTGCCAGGAGCTGCAGTGAACCTCTCCAGGTGCCAGCCAAGGAGAAGAGATGTGGCTTTTTTCTTTTTCAGAGGGAATAACTCTGCAATGAGAGGTTTTAAAAAGAGCTGTAATGATGACTACAAGGATTCATCACTTTGTTTTTAAATTGCCAGCTCAAACAAGTGCTAACATCCAATTATCTTTGCTGGGAATAGTGGCATCCCAGTTGGGCTATATTGCACTTAATTTATACCTTATGTGCCTTGTAGCTCATAGGAGGTACAGATCTAGTAAAAGGATGGGAGTTATATTATTGTTATGTCTAATCACACCTTTCCACTTCCAAACTTCTTGTTTGCTACCCATATTCCATGAAATATTTACTCAAACACATGAAAATCATTCAAGTTTGGACTTTTGACTCAATAGAGGTTGATATTCTCTAATGTGAATAGAGATTATCTCTAGTTTATTTTGGTACTGATGTCAAAAAAACATGCAAGGAAAAAGATGTAAAGAGAGGAAAAAAATGTCGGCAGGAGAAATGTGTGTCTGGAATAGGGAAAGGGGACAGATACTGATTTAGTCTTCCTGCATATTTTGTGCATTATTCCCTGTGTAAAATTTTATTAAGTACTTTTGTAGAGCACAGAGATCATTTTCATCCAGAGAGACAGAGTTTGAGAAACAACCTCAGATTCTGTGGGGGAAAAATTCCTGCCTATAATGCACTTAATTGATTGTATTTTCATCTGTGGATGCAAATCGATTAGGGCTACTTATTTTTTCATCTCAGCTTTAGTTGTTATTGTTGTTTTTTGGTATTTGGAAGGGTCCTCCTGGAAGGACAAAGAATGCCAAGCTTGAGGGTGCTGCCGTGGTATCAAGTGATAGCACAGGCAGGGGCTTCCAGTACCTCACAGAAGTCCTCACAGAGATGTAGGAAATAGTCTGCAGGGTCATACATGTGTTTTTAAAGCCTTGGCATGGGCCTCAAACCCTTCATTTTGTGGCTTTAGCCCATCATTACCAAACAAGTCTCTCATTACTGTATTAAATAACAGCAGTTCTTAGCAGCCTTAGTTATCATCTCTCTGTACTGAGCTCAGAACAGTGCTGCTTTTAAAGACACCAGCATTTTATTTTGTTAGAGGTGTTTTTTTCCTTTGTCTGAGCTTTCAAAGCAAAGAAGAGAGTTCATTTTTCTCTATTACCACTGACTGCTTGCAAGTTGCTGTTCCTGGAGTATTTCATAAAGGCTACAGATATGCTCTCCAAACAATACTGTAAAAGCTAAGACCAGGAAAACACTAACAGAAGCAGTGGGGCTCTTGAGACACTAAACTCCTTCAAGTCCTAGGAAATAAAATTGGATTTACCCTAGTCCTGTGCTTTCTTTCTGGAACTGCTCAGAAGGTGCTCATACTATCTCAAAGTGGGTGTTCAGAAGCTGTTAAGACACAACAAATCAAAACACAACCAACACCTGACAGCACAGGGCCTCCCAGCCAATGCAGGAAACCCAGACAATAAATCTTCTGGTTTAAATCCTGTAAATTTTGTGTGCTAGCAACATTTGAACTGATGGAAAGAAAATCTTCTACAACAGAACTGAGGTACAGGAGCTGTTAGGAACATTTCCTCTGACAAACACTCCCATGGTTTAGATGGTGTGATAACAGACTGCACAAATGAGGATTAAATATGGCTTTGCAGAAAAGGTGGGATAGAACTCATGTCTAGGCAGAGCTTTCATCCATTTGATCACACAGAAACTACTGTCAGGTGCTGGGATCACTGAAACCAAAGTGGCTGCACACAAAACTGTCCTTGGGTAGTGGGGAACTCTTTGCACTAAGTGCTTCCCTTTACCTGTCCCATATTGTAGTAAGGTGTGATAGAAGGAAAAAAAAAAAAAAGCAAAATCCAAAGACAGGTTACTAGTTCCTCTCACCACTACTGAACATCTGGAAAACTTCTGCCAGTAATGAAGGAAGTTTCAGGACAAAATCAGAGCATTCAACAGCAGCACCTGCACATGTCTCCAGCAAGCTTATTAAAACTATTCCAAAAAAAAAGCATTTGGTATGAAGTTCTTGAAAACAGAGTAAATCAGAGTGAGCCTGGGCTGAAGCATATGCTGCCTGCCACCTTTTACACCCAAAATATGGGATGGGAAATGTTTTTCTCCATAGCTCTAATAGAAGACACCACAAAAAACATATTCCAGTAGAATTAAACTCAGCATTTTATCTCAGGAATAAACAGTTTTCTTTGCCAGTAACATTACTGAAAAATTTAACTTTGGCCAAACAAGCAACTATATCATTTTTTCTCCCTTAAAAATGTAATTCTTTTTAATGTATTTCCTAGCAGGGAGATTAGGCTCATGAAAGTCGAACAGAGGAAGAAGATGGCTTCATGTGTTTCACCAAACACAGACACACAGACCCCCTGCAGAAAAGATGGAGAGGCAGGATCTGCCAGGCTCCATCAGAGGCTGGTGCAGTGTCCACCTGCCCAAAGCCATGAGAAAACAAGAATTACCATGTGAAACACTGGGAAAAAACATTCCTGTTCAGTCTCACACCTGACCTCAGCTTCAAAATAAATTTTTCATCAATACTGAATAGAGGAACAAGAACTGCAGCCTTCAGGTTCTCATTAGTTCAAAGTGCCTCACAGCACTAAAATATTAATAAATATAAATCCCAAGTGAGGTCAAGTGGGGAAGACCCTGCCCATAACTTCTCTTTTCCTGCTGTCCATCAGTGATGTGCTGCTGTGTGAATACAACACCTAAAGAATCACCTCCAGCTGTACTTTAACTAAACCTCATAATAAACAGCTACAGGATGCAATTAAGCTACCTGCTAATTTCATCTCTAATAGATGTATCTTTCCCTCCAGCTTCTCACAGATTGCTGCTGAGGTCCACATCTTCACAGCTCTCCAAACTAAATCTAACACTCACACTGACAGTGTAAATTATGGGCTAAATAAAAATACCAGTGAGAGAGAGAGAAATGTTTCAGGGAACAGTGCTAAAGAAAATCAAAGCAAATAATTATTCTATATAAATACAGGTATAAAACATGAAGTAACTTATCTATGTTCACCCTGAGCAGAATAACAGGAAAAAGGGAGATTCAATTAGAATAAAAAGGAATCAATCCAGAAATCATATGGTTATATGATTTTACCAGATTAAAAAAAACCAGAAAAGGTACAGAATAATTACCAGTTAAGTGGCTAATGTAGGAATTTTCTGTACAGTTCTTTACACTATCATTACATATCTCTTTCAGGGGAGTCAAGATGCACTGTCTTTCCTTTTGAATTAAATAGATTTAACCCCTCTGCAGATCAGGATGCTGCCCTGGGATGCATTGCCTCTCTCCTTCCGTGGAATCACTTCTTTTATCTCACCCAAATAAGACAAACAACTTGGAGGTAAAGTGATCCCAATGTGGTGATAAAAACTTAAATACTGACTCTTTAAAGCTAACACACAGAAACCTTTCACTGACACACCTTTTTTTTAAATACAGTGCATTGAAATTAAATCATAGCTTATTTCAGAACTGCACCTCCACTAAATCAAGTAGTAATAGCCTGTTTCAGAACTGTATCTGCACTAAAAAAAAAAAAGTTTACCAAAGAGCATGCCAAGTTTCTAATGCACATCTCTTGCCACAAATGTTTCCCAGCAAGTCAGGTCCAAAGTATACCACAATGTTTATGTGAAAAATTAAACTGGCAAGAAGAAAATCATACATTTACAATTGCAATCATACTATTCACTATTATTCATCATTCCCTGCTCCTCTTCACAATTAAACTGTTCAAGTTTCTTTCTTCCCACCTCAGAATTTTTGACTGTAAAATCTCCATGGTAAGATTTGTTTCCAAGAAAACAGTGTATTTTGCTTTCCAGAATCTGCAACTGGGGACAACTCATTTGTGATTTCCCAGCCCATCTGAAGGACATCTCACTTCATTATCCTATCTGAAATTAAGTTGAAGTAGTGTGCAGGTTTCTCTTACCTGTTTGTGAGCATGATCATAAGAGTTAATGTGATTGTCAAACTCCTGGTGTTTATAGTACTGCTTGTCACAGAGTTCACAGTAGAAGTTGGCTTTAAGGTCTTCCAGAGCTTTTGCTATTGTGTTTTTCTTCTCAGCATAATCCTGGAGGGGGGCAGGAAAAAGTAATTTTAGTTTTGCCTTTGATGCTGTGAATGGATTTTGTGCTCTGCAGTTAATCATATTTGTAAACATTTACATACCTCTGTAACTAAAAGCCTTCCCATATTTGCTGTGTTACACTGCACATATTTACTGGGTCTGCTGCGAGGCTGAAGATTTGCACACTTCAGTTTGCTATACAGTTGCCAGCTCCCCTTCAGGGCTCTGTCAGAGGCTAGAAGGATTTCCCTGGCTTCTATTTAAATACAAATATTTATCATGCTGAAGGCTATTTTCCAGTTCATTTTGATCCAAGCCTTGCTCCTCAGTAAAACACGCAAGCAGGAAGATACAAATGGCAATAATTTAGTTACAAGGCTTTTACAACTAAGTTTGTTTACTAAAAAAAAAAACCCAAAAAAAACCCAAAAACAAAATTAAAGAAACTACTAGGTCCTTCCTGAATGCCTGTACATATGAAACATGAGGAACATTTTCACAGCTGAGATATAATTAATATCTTCATCACTTTGTGTTTGTCACCCCATATCAGGACACACACACATGTCTGTTTACCATTAGCATCACACACAACTCTGCTTATCACTTATGAGTAAATTACATATGAGATTTTTTTAATTCCCTAAATACACTGCTGGTAATGTGGCCTGTTGTGAAAGAGCGTGGAAATGGTCTGTCATGTCAGATTAGGGTAATTCCAGTTAAACACTGAACATGGATAACCTCAGTGCAGAGGTTCCTGTTTCTGACAAGTCTGTCTGGGACAGAAATGGGGCCGAAATCCCAAACATCTCAAATATTGTTTAACAAAATAAACCCCTCAGATGTGTTTCTCAGAGTTTCCTCACGGTGAGTTCTTTGGTTCAGGCAGATTAAGATAAAAGATAACATTGTAATCAGAACATCCAAAACTGAGTTAATTAGGGGAAAAAGACTATATTTGCTTGCAGTTTTCACAGCTGACGACTTATATACTTCCCATGTATTTTGGGGACTTTAAAATGGAAAATATATGTTTATCAGATTAGGATATTTTCATAACAATGCTGTTTATTCTCAAGAGAGAGGAAGAGTAGTCATAAAACTAAAATTATATCCAGAAAGTACTTATTATTTAAAGTAGCACTTTAACTATAATTCAGCATGATTGGACTGCCAGCAAACACTGTCAATTCATACCCAAACTGAAGTACTCCCTCACCAAAATTTTGTCCATTAATAGAATTGCACAAGTCACTTCAGAGTGGTGCTTTGAACATTGGCTGACGTGACAAATTCACACTTTCCTAACACTTTTCTACAGCGATGTTTCATAAAATCCATTCCATTTAAATCCAAAGTGAGTTAGCATTCTATTTCAAGAAACAGCAGTGCTTTACAATTGAAAATACATTTATGCATTGTGGAAATTTTACCTGGAAACTCTGCACTTAGCTCTTGGTATCAACTAGTAAGAACTACAGGTTTTAAACCACTTCAAGTATTACCAGGATGCTGTGTATGGAAAGCAGAGGAAACAGCATGAAGGCCTTAAGGAGATGCACTCCCTTGAAACACTTGAAAAGTAATTCTTGTAGTCTACAAAGGGAGGACACCTAATTTGGGTTTATTAAAACATGAAAAAGAAAAATCTGAATTTGGGGGAATTATTGGAACTCTGGAATACTTCTCAATATCATCTCTCTCTCTCTCTCTCTATATATATATATGTACATAAATATATATATATATATATGAGGACAGTCAGTGTGATGGATCCTAAGACAAGAACAGTGAATTGAATAATAATTTTTCATAAAGCTCTTACACCATGCTGTTGATTAACCCTCCAGCAAACTTTTTTAAGGCTTCCTAATATTGTGAAATACCTTGAATAAAGTTACGTAACTTCACTGGTAGTGTCCTTGACATAAAGCACCATTTTTGAAACAATATACTTTTTTCATAGCAAAACCTAACCTGAATGCAATTACATTTGGTATGCCAATGCATATTAATGAGGCAGGGACACTGGAAGCCCATGGAAAACTTTGCTGCAAAGGATCTTGGGGTTTCTATCACTAAATTCCTTCAGCTGGGGTTTTTTTTGGGCACAAGGTTACATTTACATTACAATAGCACATCAAAGTTTCAAAGGTGAGTAAAGAACGGCAACACATCTGAATTAAATGCAAGTAGATGTGAGGGAATACAATAAGGGCGCTCAATCATGCATGGAGAGGGAACTTTTAAAAGACAGGAACCAGAAGTATTTGACCTTGGGAACATCTGAATGGCTGCATTGGTTCAACCTTTTAAACCTGTGCAAGATTTTGATCTGTACAACTAAGGAAAGTGATTCTTAACTAAGCACTATTCCTATTGCTTTGCACCTGCATTCTGCTGGTTTCAGTTGTTGCATATTGGAAAAGGTCATAAACACTTATATTTATTCCCTTTGACTGTGTCATTGCTAAGTACATGCACCTCTACCACACCTTCTCTCAGGCATTGCTCCCTGAATGACACAGTTCTGGTTTATTCATGCATTCCTTACACCAAAACCACTCATCACCTCTGCTGATTCTTTACACAGTCTCCAAAAGAAGATCCAAAAACATGCCACACCACAGTGACATGCAGAAATCCATTTACAGTCTCTGTTTTCTACCCTCTCCCTTTCAGAACTTTTTTTTAAATCATGATGCAGCACTAAGCTAACACTTTTATACAACTCCTTTATCACCCAGATCCCTTGCTGCTGTGTAGTATTTTGCTGGCAGATGTTTCTAGGCAGCTACTCAACTTCACCCAGCTTTGAAAATTTCCCATTTCACCAGGGGCACCAAGACAAACCTCAAGACTTCAGCCTATTGCATTTCACATGCACACACAAAAAAAAAATCCCTTCAGAACACCCTTAAAGGATGGTGTTCAGGAGATTCTCTGTTGCTGTGGGATCCCCTGGGCTAGGCTGGGACTGAGACAACTGTTCCTGCTGCTGGTTGGCACTGGGAGTGAGGAAAGGCTCATTTTAAGGATGAGCAGAGGCTGGAAACAGAAGAGAGGATGCGGGTCCTCTGCCTGCCAGGCTGTTACTATTGATTTTGCAAGGAGTGCTGCTGCCTTGGCAGAGGAGGCTTTCCCCATCCCTGTCCATATTGATGAGGGATAACTGCCCAAAAACTGACAGGAAAAAATTAGAGTCCCTGGACCCTGAGAGCAGGAAATGGACTGCAGACAGAAGTAACCTGGAAACTCACTGGAGAGGAATATTCCTGGAGTAAAGCAGCAGCCAAAAAGCTCACTTAAACTGGTTAAATATGATCAAGCTTAGTTTCATTTTCATCAAGATTTGCAAACTGTCCTGCAAGTTTTAAAAGAACTTTGAATTATGATTCAGCCTGGTAATAAACTCAGAACTGAGTGTCACTTAGTTTCATTATTTTTTTTCCTGAAAGGCATATTATCTGAAAGCCTACAGCTATAATTCACTGTAGCTATTTTTCATAATTTATATGAAAGATCTCTAATAAGTGATTCCATCTATCAGCTAGCTTTATTTCTCTAAATCCATCTTTTCCATCCTCCAAAGCCTTAAAGCCTGTGCAAATGCTACTGCAAACATCTGATAAATTGGATTAAAAGCAGGCTTTATTCACAGAGGGGCTGTCACAAACTAGACTGGACTTTGTGCTCCCATTACAGGAGAGAGAGACAAAAAGAAGGGAAATTACAGGAGTGCTGAACTCTTCACAATGATAACTTTGGAGAGCTCACTGGGTCCCTCAGCCAAGGGGATATTTTTATGGCATGCACTTCAAGCTCATACTTCTGCTATCTGCAGAAAGGTCAGCTAGACAAAAAAAAAAAAAAGAAAGAACGTGAAATTATAATCCATTATCTATTCCACGGTGATTACTAGGGTGAATATTCTCACTTTACAATAAATGTGAGCTCCTTTTATTGCAGTAAGCTATTCTGCATTTACTGTAGCCTTAAAAGGGTCAGGCCTGCAGTCACTGCAAAGCAAAATGTATTACAGAAATAAACCCCTTCTTCAGGATAATTTACTGGTATAGTCATCCCAGAAAGGATTAGGCTGTTCTGGTCTGATCCTCTGGATTAGTGCCCATTAGACCTGACAGATGTTCCACTGTAACCTTGTTCCACAAAAAAATATTTAAAGCATTTTTTTTCCTGTTGCAATAACTAAAACAGAAAAGCAAAATTGTATTTCAGACATTTCCAAAAAAATCGAAGTAATATTCTTGATTTGGCAAAACTCTGCATTAGCTTTATTTATATGAAAAAAAGCCTAAAAATCTATTGTTACCAAAATAAAAAAACAGGCAAAAAAAAGAGCTGTAACTTAAGAGCTCACTTCCCTATAGTTAATTAACTGTGACATCCATGAGCACAATTAACAAAGGAATCCCTAATTTCTGGTATATTTACTTGGTATTATAAAGACAGCACAAAAAAGCGGATTTTGTGGAATAAAATGCACAATTTACTATCATCTCCTCTGCTATCAATCTTGGTATTACTTGGTATATAGAACTTTTTTAATATCTTTGCATAGCACTTTTTTCCTCACATAAGCAGTCCATACATCATCCACTGATGCACTTGAAGGAATAAATAAAAAATAGGGTGCATTAATAATATTAGTACAGTCTAGTAGCAAATCTAATTATTTATAAGGTTCTTGTCCTTATCAAGGCAGGGAGAGCAAAGCAAAAGGCAGTTAGATACATGGATCAAATTACTCATTGATCCTGACAAATTCATTTCCAAGCAGTGCAGAGGGAGTTCCAGTAAGGAGACTGACAGCTGACTGGGAAAATAACTATCAAGAAAACTGTCAGGTCTTTTTGATTACCTTATTTGAGACTTTCTCATTAGTTATAGGAGGTAATGGCAAACTACAGCTCACAAGGCCACAAACACTATTTCTTTGATCTCTTCTGACATTCTCCTTTTGGGTATTTCCAGTAGTGCCCCCACTGTTTCACTGCACTGGATGGGGATGGGCACAAGGAAGGAGTGGTACCCTATATCAATTGAACATCAGAGGCTGAAAAAAACCCCATACCACCTTTATTTTTTCTTCAAGACTACCTGCAGACACCTAGTTCCAGCCAAAACATTCAACATACAGGAGAGCTGATCAGTATTCTGCTGAAAATGCATACTTGAAAATGCTATTGAAGATGTGCAAATTATTACAAAACTGGTTTCTCAGCTTCCCAATAAACACACAGACAGTCCTTCATGTTTGGATAAACACCCTGGCATTAGGATAAATAACACAGTGAAATTAGAATGAAACAGCAAAATTTGTTCCCATTAGTACTGTTTGCCTCCTAAAGTCATCCTAATTTTGCAACACCACATTTGCTGGCCACACACCTATTAATGCAAACAGCTGAATCCCACACCCCCTGCACTAAATGGGGCGAGACAGATGAGAACAGGGCCTGAGCTGGACTCAAAGCAATGCAGAACAGTGTCCCGCAATGGTGAGACTGAATTAACTGGAAAGGAAGCTCACAACGAGGCAGCAATTCATTATCAGATTTGTCTGTCTCACTTACTTACTTGAAGCACTTATAGTGTATAATTACTTTTAACTGGGACTCATAAAATCACTTGATTGGTTTTTTCTGCCATTAAAACTAACTGTTGGGCACAGGCCTGTAGAATTATTTATTTATTCTGGTGCTTTATAAAACTTGCTTTCAGGCAGAGCAGGCACCTCTAAGGTGAGAGTGCTGGCCACACATTTTTGCCTGGAAGGCTGTATTAAGAAGGAGCTCTTTGTCAGTGCTTATGGAAAAACACAGGTCTAGTGATATTGAAGAAAAATTTATCAACCACATCTCTACTGCTAACCTTTTGTCAGAGAGGAACTGAAGGAGGCTTTGCTGCAGAAAGGAAAGGTGGTCTAGCCCTAGATATTATCTTCTTCACTGAATGTTCATCACTGCTTAACGATAAGCAGGGGAAGAAGTAGCCTGGTGTTAATCTCCTTTATTCCTCTACATTAAATAGTCCAGTCACTTACTTTAATTAGAGCAGAATTTTGATTTTAAAATATCCTGAGATGTAAAACTTTGGCTTTTAATTTCCTTATAGAAGGCATGTAGATGTCTGAAGATTTTCATAGCTACTTGACTTAATTGAATCGACAGGTGAGGGTGTAACATAATTAGACTCTTTGGGAAAACCAAGTTGCTCTGTTTGATTCTTCCACTGACACACTGAACTAAATGAAGTGCCTTTGAACCCTGCAGAGCTCACAGCCCTGGAGATGGACTGGAGGCCCCTCTAGAGCATGAACAGAGTGTGGAACAGATGTCAGTGTTCGTGCCTGGCAGCACTCAATCCCAGGGTTATGACCACATTTTTCATAAGCCTTTCAGGACCTGAGGAAGGGCAAAGGACAGGGTTAGGGCAATTTGTTTATTTATTTTACCACAGGTTAACTGGCTGCTATTAATTTGCATTAAAAAGTTGCTCTAGAGCTCTTCAAGCTTTAATGAGTTGGTGAAGCTACTTTTTGGCCTAGCAAAAATTGCCAGGAAAGTTGGGCAAGACATCAGGGAAACAGAAAATTTGACCCTATATTAAATAGATTTACTTTGGAGCATGTGATTGACCTAGGGTATAACCTACACCTGAAATTTTGCATACTTATATTTTCAGGATGACAGTTCTTGGTGATTATTGTGTTTAGCTTTCCTAGCTTTGGCTTGTCATGCTTGACTGTAATAATTTTCTTTTCTGCAAGACTTCTGGCATGATCTTCTGTGGTGATATTTTTTCCTTCTAAGCTTTCAAAACAGTTTTGTTTCTTCTTTTTTCTGTTTTTGCTTTTTTTTTTTTAAGGTTTTTTTTTTTTTTAAGAAAGCCAAAATTAATATAAGAAGTGAATTGAAATAAAGACGTTTCTGTCTCATTTCATTTCCTTGAAGAATACAATGTCTCCGTGACTGGTTAAAACTGCAATCTGCTTTTAAAAAATCTGATATATAGTTATTTAAACACAAAACAACATCTCAAAATTACAAGCATTACATTTGCCCTATTGAGGGCATTTCAAGCTGTATTTTAAATTCGATCAATGATGTTTTCAGAGACACTGTGTTAATCAAGAGCTACTGAGGAGCACAGGGTGCCCCACTGAACTCAGCTCTCCTGGAAATCCCTCCAGCAGGCTCAGTGATTTTTTCTTTACAGACCCTTTTCGTGGTTCCATTTTACTATGGCTTTCCAGATCATTAAGTCTTTTCATGCAAATTTACTGTTTTTTTACATCTCGGGGGATCCATCACGACCCACCCTACTTTAGGTGCTCTGAAGTTATGTGCCACGAGCACTTGCCTGCCCAGCCACTGAGACAGAGCCCTCAGCTCTGGGCCAGCCCTGAGTGTCTGCCCAACAACTCCTGGATGTGGACAGGAAACAATTCCAGCTGCAAACCAGGACAATCTACTCCAGCACACAGCTGGTGCTCTGTATGGGTTTATCCCACTGGCAAGAACCATGTCCTACACAGACATCTGGTTATTAAACAGAACACATGGCACTGGAACTTCTAGTTAAAAAAAAGCCCCACAGCCACAACATCAAACCCCAAAACCCCCTAGGAATTACTCTCCTAAGCTCCTTCAGTTGTCTATTATGAATATCTATGAGCTTAAGATTTGTGTTATGATGCAATATGATGCAGCAAATACTTATTTTCCTAAAATTAATCCTCATTGCTATCACAGTTCAGAAGAACACTTAATCTAAAGAAGAAGAAAAAAGGAAAAATAAAAGCATCACTCCTTTTTGGCATCGTTAAATAATGCAAATAAATCTTTTTGCTCAGTAGCCCAGTGGAAAAGTTTTCCCTAATGGGAAATGGGATTAAGTTTAAATTTACCATAGAGAACAGTCCTTGGAAAAAATCCTTCTAAAGATTTATTCTGCTCTTGAGTTGATTCAAAATCCTATTCACAATCAGTATTCAAGCGTGATGAGGACGCTTGGTCTAAGTGAAAAGGCAGCAACACTCCCAAGGCAAAGAGAAATGAGACTGTAAGAACAGTGCTTTGCAAATACACAAAGAGATTTTGAAGATCCTGTTCTTTCATTTCTGAGATTTTTTTTTTAAGCTGCCAAACAATGAGAAGAGCCCTGTGGGTGTCCTGATTTGCCCTGGTGGATCTATTCTAGTTAAATTAGGAGTGACCTCTTAGCAGCCTTAGACATAGCATCTCTGACATGAGATGGGCCTGCTCTTCCTTCTCTCTGAAAACATAATAAAATATATTGCCAACCTCTGAATGATCTCAGGTGGACAAAAAAATAGAAAAAGAAGAAAAGAAAGGATTTTGGAGTAAGTGCAGCTGCTGCCTATAAGCTAAATACAGTAGCCAACAACCTGTGGCAAATATCTTTTCCCAATGAGTTTTAATGAGTTTGTCTGACTTTGTACGAGAAACAAATAGCGAATGAAGCATTTATCATTGTTGTGACCCTCATCTCTATAAGAAGTTGTTTGAATAGATGCAACTCAGGAAAACAGCTGCTTTTATGTGAATGCTAATACTTCAGTTTTCAAGACTTTAGGCTGTACAGCTTGATAGCTGATAGTCAGTAATTTCAATAAAAGAGAAAGACAATGGAAGCTTAAGAGAAAATACCACCTAAGGTTCATGTATGCCTAAAAGCAAGAAGTTCACTCCACCTCCTGGCCACAGGGGAGAAGAAAAAATTTTGGTTGATTTGATACATTTCATTTTTGTATTAGAAAATTAGGAGAAAACGAAGGACTGTGGTACAGCCATATGCCAAGATACATGGTTAGGCAAACACTTCTGAAGCTGATAGTGTGAGACACAGAAAAGGCACAAGAAAGCATTTTTATTGATCTATTTGCTGTCTACCTAACCAGGCAAGCATTCAATAGCAGCCAACCCTGCCTGCATGGCACCTCTCACTGAGGGACAAATGCATGGAGATGGAGCAGTGCCCATGGTCATTAACTGCATTCTGAGAGACGCAGGGGAAACCAGCCTCAGCCACAAAATAGTCACAGCTCCCCCAAAAATATCCCACTTAAGCTCACACCTTAGCATAAATGATACATTTAGACTTGCCCTGAGTCACACTGCTGCATTTCCTGTCCTGTTTTTCTGTGCTGAATGCTGTCAAAAGTCCCTGAAGTTGAGCAAAAATGCAGAAAACGACATCTTGTCATGCTGTCAGCCAACGAAATTAGGTTTTAAATACGTTTTCAATATACACTGACAAAAGCTCAGGACTGGACTAGAGCCTGAGATCTGAGAGAAGTCTAAGGGACTATTTCTGTCAATCTGTCACACACTGCAGGGCTCAGACCAGTTATCAGAGAAGGAGATGCTAAACCACAAACCCTCTGTGAGCAGAGCTAATCCACTCCTGTCGGCTTTCCCCAGAAACCAGGACATTGCAAAATCTATCAGGTCTGGTTAGAAACTCCAAATGTTCCATACACCTCACTGACCACTTCTATTAGAGAAGTGCCTATAGATTCTTTTTGCTTTAGGGACTCTGGACAAAGTAAAAAAGGCAGTTTTAGAGTCCCCAGAAGCTGAAGTGGTATTTGACAGGCACCTCCTCCTCAGTAGCAAGGCCTTTTCTTTGTGCCTGGTTACTCCTGCTCAGTGCCAGCACACTGGTTTGCAGGAGCACACAAGTTTATCTAAACAAACCAGCAAGGTGATCTAGGTTAAAAATAGGGAAAAAAAAAAAGTTTACTTAAAATATGAATCAGTTCATATGACCAGTTAAGCTCCATGGCCACCATGCCAGAGAAAACAACAGGAAGACTGCATGAGATGGGGAATAAACAAGAGAGATGGCCAATAGCAACCAACCTTTTCTTTTTACAGGGGAAATCAAAGCCAATAACAAAAGCATAAGGTCCAAAAGAAACTAATGCAATGATCAAAAAACTGAAATCAAGGCCTAATGCCATGTGTTCTGTAGGATAAAAAAACCCTGCACTTTTAGGTTTCCATAAATCTACAGATCCAAAGATCTTTATTTTTCAGTCTTGACAAAGAAGTTGCTAAATGGCTGTGAACTGCTCAGCAGTTACAGCAGCATGACCTCCAGCCTCAAGGATCTTCTGACAGAACCAGGAAAAAAAGACTGGAAGGGGGAAAGAATGGCTCAACACACTAGACACAAATGTACACTGAGGAGATGCCAGCATTGCTGGTGAGCTCAAGGCATTTGGCAACAGAAAACAATTTCTTGCACACAAATACTTCATATCCTTGCATTATTCAGTTCTTTCTTGGCCCTAAGCCACACCTGCCCCGCCAAAAGTTGTGGGTTTTTTAGTCAAAATGAACTCCAGTTGCCTTGAAGAAACAAACAGCAGACAAATGCCCCCACACTATGGAAACTAGTGGATGCTCAACAGGCTTCCCAGCAGGACTCATCCGTGGAATGTATGCAAAATTAGCATTTCTAAACCTGAGAATCATTTTCGTTACAAAGCAAGAGTATGGAGGCTGACACAGGAGTCACATGAACAGCACTCCAGCTTAGTAGTAAACCAACAAAATTTGACATCAACACAATATGGCTATTTATAAAAGAAACAACCTGACAGTCTGGATACAGAGCTTAGCACAGCCTACTCAAAAGAGCAATGCTAAGTAGTGGTGAGTGGACAAAAAGGTGTGTATGGCCAAAGCTGAAAGGTCTTGGGATCTTAGATTTTGCTCTTTAGCAGAGCAGAGGAACTGCAGCACAGGCTGACTTCCTCTGGGCTTGAGACTCAAGTGTGGATCCTACAATATTAATGAGCAATATCCTCACACTGTAGCTTGTCCAAAGCTTGTCTTTTCCATTAGACCCCCACATTATTGAAATACACATCAACTCTTTGAGTTCTTTGCTTCTCACTTAGCTGAGGCTGACAAGGGTTTGCCATTCCATGTGTACATGTGCATTAAGATGGACACATGCAGGGCAGATCCCACCACAAAAATGAGACTTGCTTCAGGTGGTTTTAATTTCAGCCCACCTGACCTGAACCAAACTAAAGATGTACTTTAAGCAAAAGCTACACTTATGCAATAGCTGACTTCACCAGTTGGTTACCTTGTGGTTTTCCATGGGTTTTAGTATGAAAACAGCAGAGTGAATACAAATAACTACTTTGTCTTTATTTTAAAAAGAAACACTCAGCACAGACAGCTCTTCCTGATCAACATTTCTGTGCCATTTTAAAATACATTAATCTAGCACACAAACAAAAAAAACCCTGCATACTAACATGCTGCTTCTTGAAATTGTCCCAACAATTACAAGGTATTCACCTATTTATTATTTTTCCATATTTATCATATGCACTTTGGGCATCCAGTGAAAAAATAACTAATTCCACAAACTGAATTCCATCACATAGCAAAATACTTCATGACTATTAAATGAGATTAAAGTATTTGAACTACTCCAGACAAGAAATTCATTTCCTCCAAACAAGGTGCAAGGGCACTCAGCAGAGGAGGCTCACATTGAAGTTTTGTGTCAAGTTGCTGCCAGGAGGTGTTAAATGAAGACAAAGCACTTAAGAGTTTTGTTCCAATTTCACCCTCAACAATGCAAATGAAGCTTTTATTTAAAGCATAGTTTCATTGGAGTTTTTTGTGTGTATTATGATCACTTTGGAGGTCAAATTTCACATGCATAAGTTTAAGATAATATGTTTAAACACACAGATGCACACGTGAAAATAAAGTAGACGGCAACTTAATTTATCACCATCAGCCTTGTTTTCATAAGCAGCTTTTCAAACAACTTGATCTCCAAGAGCACATTAAATCAAGTAATGACCATGGCCCTGCACTGATGGCAGCAGAGCTCAGCCAGCTTCCACAATGTGAGTCAGCAATTGTTCTGTGATATCTTTAATTTGGTACAAGCTAAATCCTCTTAACAGCGCCTGCTGCAATCCAAAAGGTCAAACAGGAAAGTGGCAGAAAATCAATACTGACAGCTTCTGTCACCCTCCACAATCTATAGAGTTCTTTCTAAGCCAAATTGCTTCTTTCTAATCTTTCTAATATTTGGCTGCCTGAGTCTTTCTCATGAGCCATTAAAAAAAAAAAAAAAAGGAAAGGGGGGGGAGGGAAAGAAGAAATAATTACTTCCCTTAAGAGAAAGTTGTAATTTTAGCATCAAAAATAAGAACAAAGCTGGTTCTGGGCTGGGGTTTGTGCAGATACTGTTGTGATCAAAGTTGCATTTTCATATAGAGACTGTCCAAAGCAAAATGATTGACCTCACTCCTGTATCAGCCACAACATTTTTGAGGTGGGTTAGCCCAAAATTTGAAAGCCAGACTAATACCAGTTGGGCCCCTTTGATTTTCTTACAGCTCTTTAGAAAGTACATTTCCTCTATTTACAGGTTTGTAAGGGTTATTATGAAAAGACAGTGAAATAAAAATGCCAGAAAGCTTTAGATCAAGCTTTAAAAAATGGCCTTCTTGCCTGCTGTACCTCTAATTATGAATAAATACCAGCACTAGTAATCAATACGTGCAACCTGGAGAAAAACACTAATTTTTCAGGGAAGGGATTTTAATACAAAGAAAAGAAAAGGTCATTCTAATCTAAACCAGATTAATAACTTAGTCATCCCTTTAATGTTGATATGAAAATTTAACAGGTGCTGCAGCCGTTAGCAATCTTATCTTTTTAAAAAATGCCTTAAGAATAATAGTAGAAAAATACAGATTTTAGCAAACAGTGAATGACAATTAGTGTCCTTAAAAAGGCTGAAAACGCATGGAAAAGAATCAATGCTCAGCAGTATCCTGCTTTTATTTGGACTCTTTCCTTGAGAATGTGAGACACAGCTGTTGATTACAATAATTTTTTTCTGCATCCTGAATTTGTGAGGTTTTTGAAACATTTTTTCATGACTGTGTCACCACCAC
Organism: Argya squamiceps; assembly: GCA_037834095.1. Lineage (NCBI taxonomy): Eukaryota > Metazoa > Chordata > Aves > Passeriformes > Leiothrichidae > Argya > Argya squamiceps. Next base: position 482,860 of record JBBMKD010000002.1, read on the forward strand.
CTTAAAACTGGACTTTTCCAGCTCAGTAATCACAAGTGAGCAGGTAATGCAGAGAGGTTGTGATGGTGGTCATCACTTTGGGTTGCTAAAATAATTCTGTTCAATCTTTTCAAGAAAGCTGCTGAAGTATTGATTTTTATCTTTATTAAAAGAAAGCCCCTTTCTTTGGCCAACTCAATCCAGCATCTCTCTGCCTGCAGCAGTGGATGAAATGAAGAAGCAGCGCAGCATCTCATCCCAGAACCAGGGATGCTGCCCAAAAACCAGCTCCAGGTGACCAACACCTTTCTGACAGGACAGGAAGGTGGGATTTCTACCTGGTGTAAGGCAGGCAAAGTCCTGTGCCACAGCATCACAGGGATGAGTTATGTATTTTCCTTGGCTGGCTTCTTTTAGGAATTATCAAGTACTAACTATAGCAGACTCTCCTTTAAAGATTATGTTGATGGTACATATACATTCTCTCAATAGAGGCTGCTTCCTTTTTGGGAATACCTTGCCAAGGGAGGTGTATATGAAATTACTGCTGTGAAAAACAGCCCCTGAAAAAGTGTTAGGAAGAAGTAGAAGTTTTCACTCTTTTCTCTTTCTGGGGTCAGTGTTTGGTTTCTGCTTTAAATGGCAAATTCAGCCACTGAACATACAGTTTCCAATCTTTGCCTTGCACACTTAATTTTAAAGGCAATGAGAACAGAACAATTTCACAGAAATTTGCTGACCTTTTAAAAAGCTTCCCTACACCATTTTCTCTCATAAATTGGTAAGATATTTATTAGCATGAAGCTTTTACTTTTTCCATTAACAAATACTTTTTCCGCCCCCTTCCTGATTCTAATAATAGTATTCTTCATTTCATATAAATAATTGTTAAATAAAGCATTTTTAAATAGCTTTTCAAAGTAATAGAGTTACAAAGAGAAGTAGTAGACAAAATAGTTCAACAGTAAAGTAAAAATGCAAATTCTTAATATTTAAATGCCTGCTTGCATAATCTCAGAGCTCCCTGGCAGCAGCATTAGTTCCTTCAGTCTTTATTTTGGGCAGCTGACCACATCAGAAGGACAGGCAGTAATGTTCTTGAAAAAAAACATAAATAACACTTCCGTCCTACAAAACATGGCATTTCATTCCTCACTTCAAAGATTTTCTTATATTGAGAAGGTTTTGTTGCAGGTTTTTTATTCTTTTGACTACAGAAATATTTATTATGATTTATTTTCTGTTATGGTTTGCATTCCTATCTCTGAAACATTAAAATAATGATTAAAAAAAAAAATCTCTGATTATATAATGACAAAATTTTAGACTTTCCAGTCTTGTTCCTTCTCCAAAAGTGACACAATATACAAGATTTCATATATGTAGATACCCATTTGTACTTCTAATTTTCCATTTTGGCATCTCAACACCAGGTTGAGTTTGGGGGAAGATTTTTTGAACAGAGGATCGTGGCAGGCACGTTGGCATTTATTAACGTCAGAAGAAAGCTGACAACTTTCCTGCAGCCCTCGCACACATTAACGAGCATCCCACCAGCTCTGCTGCTGGCACAGGAGCACCAGAAGGCAAAGCCATGCTGTTCTACCTATTTTTTTTTTTCCCCCTAGCCAGAGGGGAGTAGCTCTTAATCTACTGCTGAAGGTATTGACTTTACACGAGCAGAAAGGGGACACCGGCATCGTCCGTGGGCAAGATCAATGGGAAGGTGAAGAGGTCAAACAATCCCACCTAAATTACAAGGGAGCCACATTAATGCCACTGTGCAATCAGGTAACAGGGGAGAAAACGTGACGTGCTGGGCCAGCACTTAACTTCACTCACCAATTTAAACCTGTGCTCTCCAGATCTGATCATCCACATAACTATTTGGAATTTGTATTTCTGTAAATGCCATTACAGAGAAAGGTGTGCAGGATCTCTCCAGCTCTACGTAATTAAAAGCAGACATTGATCACTTGACTGCAGAAGCCAGAAATCTGTGAAACAGAACTTCATTGAGCAATAAATTCAACTGCAAATTTACTAATTATTTTAAGATTAAAGCATGTTGCATTACACACACGGAGCTGCATGCTCTGACCACCAGCAGAAAGTATTCATTACAAAAGCAGTCATGCTTCAGTGACAGCAATTATCATCTCATACTTGTTAAATGCCACACAAAATGAGACTTACTTCAGATGGTTTCATTTCAGCCCACCTGACCTGAATCAAACTAGAGATGTGCTGCAAAAGCTATACTTGTGCAATAGCTGACTCCACCAGTTGATTACCGTGTGGTCTTTTCACGGGTTTTAGTATGGAAACAGCAGACTGAATACAAATAACAACTTTATCTTTGTTTTAAAAAGAAATCACCCTTGCCTGCATTCATCACAGAAAAGCAATTTTACAGATTTCCTTTCAGCAGATGTAGCTTAACATAATTTTAAAGACTGCACTTCAGCTTGGATTTACTCCAGGTTTACAATACTGAATTACATATATTAGCAACAGTTGATTATAGGTGATATATTGTGGATGAACAGATTTCCTTTATTTAAAATATGTAAATACAAACTGTAAAGAGTGCCTGGAAAAATGGTTTGAACCTGCACTTGGTATAACAGTAATCAAGCCTCCTGCATTCATGCTGAAGCAATGGCTCCCAACAGATCCCTGCCATTGGATTCAGATATTTCAGTTACAGGTGGCAAAAAGCCTTTTCCTACAGCACAGCAGCAGGCTCAGAGGACTGCCATGCTTTGGGACATCAGTCACTTCTTCTGTCAAGGTTCTGAAAGAGTCCCAAGCATGCTGCAGCTCTCTTACAACAGAAAACAAGTGTAAATGAAAGGCTGAGGAGTTGCCAAAGCCTACCAAGGAAACAGCATTTACCTTTCCACTAATTAAAGCACAAAAACGAGCTGCCTTCCCAGAGCCTGTACGGGGCTGCACTCTCAGGCAGCTTTTCTGAAACACAAACCAACAGAATGAAGGAGGTCTCCTGGCAGCCTTTCTTCCCTTATTTCACACGTGTTTCTAAAGCCCATTGAAGCTGATTTTTCCTTGCCATTTATATCTAGGTAACAGGGAAGAACTAAAGGCTGTTCTCTCAGCCACCTCTTATTCCAATTGTTTGGCAGAGCACAGATTCAGTCCATTTTTAATAGCAAAGAAAAGCTTCTCAGTAAAAGAGAACAGGCTGAGTTAGGGAAAGAAAAGTGCTGATGAACTACAGCTAAAGCTTCCTTTAGCATATAAATCACAGATTTGATCAGGACTGATAAAATCAGTAATATATCAAAGCAAAAAGTCCCTCTAAACTCTCCCATCAGCAGTATCTGCTGAATTACCAAACTTACAGTGTTTGCATTTTCTTCTCAGCTCAGCATGTATGAAATTCTGTTTAGGAGTTTGCATGGCTTTTATGTTGGAAAACAATTTTTTTTCTAAACTACAGAATCTAACCTGTTAGAACCAGATGTCTCAGGGAAAGTTGAGACCTTAAAGTAAGTTAGTGAAGATGTGAAAAGCTCAGTCTCAAAGAACTACAGATGATATCCCCATTTTCAAGAACAATGTTTTGCTCATTTCTTTGTCTAGATATGAAGGAAGTATCTGGAGCAAAACATTTGATTTCTACTAGACTGCCCAGCCCTAGCACACAAACAGCCTTTTGGTCAATATTAGTCTCCTGCAACGTGATGCTCACTAAAACAGCAAGACAAGACTTCAGTGAGTTTAGCTTTCTGAGGGCAACCCTAAGATTCAATTTGCACCCCCTTTTTATTGTTAAAAATGGGATAATACATATTTGGGGCAAGAGCTGCAGTTTTGAGAGCTTTAACATTATATCCAAATGTAGCACCAGGCTATAGTCAGAGAAAAGTTGTAACAACTGACATTGTTCAGCAGATTTCTGTGTCTACAGCTCCCACAGGATCATGGAACTCACTGAACAGTCTATTTGAAGTGATATAACTGTCTTGAAATGCTGGTATTTTTCTGAAATACTTCTGAAAATGTATTTTGTGTTTCCACAGACGTATTGAATGCTCGCATTACTGCATCACCAACATTTCTTTCAAAAAACTCATTAAAATAACTCTATTCTACACTAGTGAATTCAGTCAATAAAGAGCAGTGCTCTGCAATCCATACCCCCAACAGCTCTCCCTGGTCTGGAGATTCAGATCAGTCATCAGATGGCTGAAAACTTTACTCCTCACCAATTTTTTTTTTCGTCTCTATTCCCCTGACACCACATGTGTCTTTTACACCTGCAAGGAAACCAGGAGAGTTGATATTAAACTACAATACAGCTAGAAATTGGTGAGGCAAGCAATTCAGATCTGATCATGCTGATGGTCCCACTCCATCTGAGGTGTTTGACCTCAGCAAGAAACAAGCTGGCAGGCCACTGTCTTTAACAATGGCACTGATGAAATGAGGAGGAACTGCCTGCTCAAAATGTGACTCGGGGTCAAGTGCAGTGCAAGAAACTGATGCACATAATCAGCTTGGGCCATTTGCCTCAAGACAGCCACACTGGCTCTTCAGAAACGACTGCCGACCTTGGACATTTATTCAGTATTTGTGTTTCTAAGCAAAGCTCACAAGAGGCTGAGCAGGCATCTTGAAAGCTCCATCTGAAGGGATAGTTTACTGTCAGAACATTTGTTACTCCAAACCAAACAGGGTTTGAGATGCTTCATGACAATCAAATTACAGCTGACAGAGCCAAAGGTGAGAAGATAAAATTAACTGGCAAAAGGAAGTGGATAATTTGTTGTCCCTTTTCTTTCTCCCTTATCCCAGCACTTCTAAGAAGCACCATCACAAGGAGTAAAGGCAAAAAATAGTGCAGGAGATGCTGCAATTCAGTTACATCTGCCTGGAATCAGAATGGCACTGCAAGTCAACAGGCCTCAACATACAACAGGATTCCTAAAAATGAGCCTTCAGAAGGCACTGAGGAACCCAGAGACAGAGAGCCCCCAGACACCCACCCACTCTTCTCTGAAGCATCAACTTGGAACTGAATTGGAACCTTTTCTTAGTAAATTTATCAATTCATATGACCAAACAGGTAATACCAACAAATATCATCTTTTATTTCCACTGCAGCACTGCCTGTTGTTTCCCAAGCAACTTCCACCCGTGCCCCTTTACTCTGCCTTTACTTCACAGGAACAGAAAAGTAACACTGCTGCCTTTAACAGTTTATATGATTTTCTAGGTACAATCTGAACAACTAATACAAATGAAGATTGAAACTAATGAGAACAACATAAACACAGCACAATTTAGAATGAGAAAATTATTTGGGTTGGAAGGGACCTTAAAGATCATCTCTTCCACTAGACCAGTTTTTCAAAACCTGGAGTTTCTTCTTCCTTCCTTCCAAAGAAGATGGGCAATTTTTTTTTCCACTTATTTGCTTCTGTATAATTATAATCTTCACATGATTTTTGTATTAGAATGAAGTTTCCTATCAGCTGAGAGATAAAGGGACAGTTTTATCTCTGACAGCTACTCACAGAAGCTGTAAATTAGCTTTCTTAAATGGATGTCATGTAGCAAATGCTGAAATTCATTGTGGGCTGACTTTGTCTGAGATTTTATAAGGAAAGTCTGCTACTTCAGTCACTTCTTTAATGACAATATTTTGCATCTATATTGATGTAACAAGGGAATGCCAGTGATGTCCATCTGCTGGGACCAGGACTGCACAAACACAGAAAAGGACAAGTTTGCCTTCAAGAGTGAGATGCCAAAAAACCACAGAGTTTCCAGGGAAAAAAAAGTTTTTGTTTATGTTACAAATATCCTATTAGCTTCAGATAAGAACATGAGTTTTCTGAACATGTGCTTGAATTAATTATGGTGGCGTATCACAGTAGGGAGAGTATCCAGAATAATTTGTGTGCATGAGTGGGTATATTAATAACTTTTATACATATGTGCTAACTAGTTCTAAATAGAGATAACCCAAAATTAAATAATAAATTCATAGGAGGGCAAAAATCTTCTAAACAAAAAGGAATATGTGTTAGTACATCAAATTTCCTTGTAGGAAACGTACAACTAATAATTACAACTACTCTACTAGAAAGTCTTGCAGGAAAAATAAATGCCTTTAGTGAAAAGAGTAGTATCTCAATTAAAGAAAAAGATAAAAGGGATGGAAGGAAGGAAGTAGATATTCCATACTCTGTAGGATCCCTAATTGTATTCTCATCCCAAACCAACCTACTGGCAAGCAGGGAGACCTGAAACAATGTGATATCACATATTTCCCTACTGGACAGTGTGCTTGAATTTCCCAGGGCACACATAACTCTAATGACATTGGTAATAGCTGTGCTAATTAATGCACTATCAGCATCCATTCTTTGAGCAAACACTTCACAAATCCATGGATGTATTCACAGCACCACTGCCAGCAACTGCCATGGCCAGATGGAAGGAGGGAGCACGTGCAGACACTTTCAACAGAAAAAAAAACCACTCACTTCAACAAATTATCCTGAGAAGTGGACACAGTGCACATGTCCTTCAACTCAGATCTTCTACCAAGGAATACACGCTTGTCTTAATGAACCACATTGTGACATAGCAAGAATTGCCAGTCAGAAGGAAAAAAAAAATATACAGTGAATGCTAACCTCCAGTCACATCTCAATGCTCTAATCTCCATAAAATTTGATTAGAGCAAAAGGAGATCAAGTTTATATTTTTTTCTCAGATGTTTTTATACATAGGAGAATTTGCGATGGATGACATCCACAGGCTGCAGAAATAATGCTCAATAAATTATTATTTATCAGTGTTTGCAGCTAAATTTTCTGCAATTTTTTTTAATCCAGAAACACAACAAGCAAGAAAGACCGACTGCCCTCCAGTTCTTAACAAAAACTGTATCTGAATGGCACCTTGAAAATTCAGTGATTGTGCAAGTTCATTGAATGCAAAGCCATCAGGTATTGTGTGTGGTGAAGTTACCACATCCCAACTGAGCCTTGGTGGGTTCTGCATCATCAGCCTTATGTTTTGCCTGGTGTAGGACAAGGAAAAAAAAATTCCAGTTTTAAAGAAACGGAGACAAACCATAGAAAGAGATAAAGTAAATACACTTTATGGTATTTAGAGAAATTACTTTTCTTTCCTCATTCTTCACTTTTATGGAGACACCACACCATTTAGAGTAAATTTGCTCTTCAAAACAAATTGGTGAAGGTTTGGGTTTCTGTCTTCTTCTACCATTTTCCGAAATTACATGTTCACTGCCTGCTTGATGTAGTTACTGTAGCAGTGTTGCAATTTACTGTTTTATCCTAGAATCACATTCCAGCCTTTTCACAGCCGAGTCTCTAGTAGTACGATAATCAAGGATCAAGTTGCTCCTTATACAAATACAAACCTGAAGTAAGTTCAGCTGAGATTCTCCAGCTTTACTCCCACGGGAAATTAGACTTTGAGACCTGACCCTAAGTATTCTAGACACTGGTTTTGGCAATGTCAGTTCATTTTAATCTGATTTCCCAAGAGAAGAGCAGTGTCAATAACACAATTAGAGCTACCAAGTCATGTCAATATGCATTGTTGGAAATTCTTAATAAAACCATTTCTAAGCTATACAGACAGAGAGGCAGAGCTGAATTTCTAATAAAATATTTTATATTCAAAGACTAAAGTCTTATTGAACAACAAATGCATAATTTACTCCACAGGAAAAATAGCCTTTTAGGGTACCTTGAAAACACACCGTTCTCTCCACTCCCACCTCCCTTTCTTTCACTCACTGCAAAATACTGAGCAATTAAGTAGGTTGCTATATTTGGTATGCCCAAACTTCACAGGTTGATAGCATAATGATGTTAATAACCACTTTAAATGTAACATAGTGACAAGTTGACACCCGAGGTTTGCATCCTGCAATTTGATTTTTCCAGAATTCTGTTATGCCTCAGGAATAGCAATATGATTAGGAATAATTTCTTGTTAGTGCTTCTTACTTTTAACTTTTCCCCCCTTCTTTTTTCTCCCATTATAAACATTGAAAATGTACTAAGTACAGGCTCCCTGGTAGGTACCAAAAGTTGGCTCCTGGTTCTACCTTTATGAAAAGGAATGAACTAACATTACCAAAAACATTCAAATCAAAGGCAGCTTTACCCTTTGTGAAAATATGAACGTTAATACGTGTTCACACACATCAGTATTATAACATTTCAGCACTGTGTAATGCCAATAACCATTTCAAAAAGCACTTGCAGAGCATCAGAATTTGCCTCCACTGACACCAGCCAAGACCCACAGCTCAGAAAGAATTTCTGTGTCCCTCTGCCCTCACAAGAACATGGAGCAAAATATTCTTGAGTGCTTCAGGCAGTGTGAAAGCTCCAGTGTCCAGCAGCCCAGAGAGAGGAACTGGACTCACTCACACAGAGTGTGGCCTCGTTTTTTGGTCAGGAAAAAGGAAATGTGACAGGAGAGATGTGACATGGGGCTTATCTGTCTGGGATACCTGGGAGAAATACCAGTCTCATCTCAGTTGCTGTGTGTTGCCACAGCCCTCAGAAACATGTTTGGGGTATCATTTTTCATTTTCATGTTTTATACAGCACTTTTCCCAGGTTTCAGGCATTTTGATCCATCCTTGGGTTTTGCCACAGGCTCTCCAAATTCTGTATGCACACTGAAAATAACTTTAATTGGAAGTGCAGTATACAGAGAGTTCAGCACATTTTCCCTGATCTGCAGCAAAGTTCAAAGTTACAAAGTGTTTCACTCCTGCCTTTCAGATGAAAATGGGTGTAATAAATTCCACATTTTAAGAATGCACATGGAAACCACAGAGTCACTAAAAAACAGTACATATCCACCTTTGACAAATTCCTGCCTCTGTACAATATTTTAGGAGTTCTTAAAGCCCACACTCTTTATATTGTCAATGTGAACACATGTAATTTTGCTTTCTTGAGTCAAGTCAAAGGGAGCACTTTGGAGTGACTGAGCACCATTTCATGAAATGTCTGGTTTGCTATGATTATATAGAATACATTTATGACGAAGAATACTCATCTATTTTTCAAGGCAGGTAAATCTTCATTGAATTTACAATGCCAGACTTCCTTACATACAAGATCACTACAATTTCAAGACTGCATCATAAATGATGTAGCAAATTCAGAAGGAATACAAATGATACACATAGAAAGCATTTTTCCATCACCCTGGCTTCATCATCCTTCAAGAACTTTAAAATGTAGATAAGAAATTCTCTGTAATGTACAAGAAGCAGTTTATGGGAAACATTTTAGGATCTTTAACTACAGAATATCTGCCCCTGTTTTTCTGCATCTGATCTTGAATTAATTACACCTCTACTTATGCCACAAGTTTTCTGGAAGATGCAGAGAAGTCATAAAAAGTACTTAGAAAGTGCTTTAATGCCATTTTCATGTTCTAATGGTGATTAACCAAGGCTGTTTTATAGGCAGCATATACTCTGAGAAATCAGTAAAACTCACATTCATTCTAAGCACACTGGCCAAACAGCAGCCTACAAAAAGTAGCATTTGCTGGTTGCATATGATGAAACAGCCCTTCCAGTTTAAACAGTCTGCTTTCTCATTCATGTTTTACATTTTCAAACACCCTTCTTGGCATTTTACTGCTGTATTGGAAATAATAAGGAGTAATACTTATGGTCAGGCATTAATCATTGCCTTTAAACTGTGTGTAATGAACAGCTTTCCTCTCTGCCTTGAGGAAAAACTTACTACTTTTTGTTCAAGACATAATGGGATTCAGTTGCCTTAGCAAGCCTAGAGATTAAACAGTTTTTTTGATTCTCTAGAGTGTCTGTAACTTGACAGGACCTACAGAACACCCACACATTTCTGGAGCAGTAGCTGCTGGCCAGAGAAAAAATATTTTAGAGCACTGAATACGTTAGATTTTCTATTTATAGACAGCTAAGTCCACCCGCCTTGTTAATTTTCACTTTGGAAGTCCATTAGAAATATTTCTGGCAACCCACAAACGTTCTGCTTGACCTACCAACACTAAAAAAATCTGGAAGACAACACTTGTCTCAAAATAAGAACTGTAGAGCCATTTCCTGATACCCCCTTGCAACTGGGGTTGTTTTATTTTAACAGCCTGCTGAGCATAGCTGAATTTTTCTTGAGACTAGTAAAGCCTCTGACTAGTAAACTCCTGGTCTTGCCTGGGGAAAATGCCTAATATCTCATTTTAAAATTTTGCTTGAATACAATATCCACTTACATTTTGCAACAAATATATTAATACCCATATACAGCAAAAATTTGCAGGTGATCCTTACCAAGGTCTTCTGCCATTTATTTTGTATAATATTTATCTTGGCTTATGAATGCAGTAATAACCAAATCCAACGGCATCTTTCTAGCTGGTAAAATCTCAAGTATAAACTCACGTCCATGTTTTTAACTCAGAACTGCAAGTCTTGGCAGCTAAATGAATTTAAGGTTTTTGCAGTAGCAATTACTTGTAAAGGCATATTGCTTCGTGTTTAAAATATGAGTTATGCAATGCTTGCCCTTCTCAATGATGCTGCTCTGCAGAGACTTGACTGACTGACCCAAATCTCCCTCCCAGGTCCACACCTTGTTTCTCAGGCAGAAAGCAGGTTCTCATCCCAGTTTCATGGAACAACACCCCCTTCCACCTATTCCCTCTGTGTTTCAGAACATCAGGATCAGGTATCCACACTTCAAATCCCTTTTTTTTTTTGCTCATTGGCAATTTTTAACTGTTTCCTATTCAACGAGACACAGGAGACACAGGCTAAAATTATCAGCTCAAATAGCACTTTCTGTTTGTGTAAGTAATTCAGCTAAACACTTGACATTGATTTCTCACCGACTGTTTAAGTGCCACAGGGAAAAACTACAGAGTATTGAAATGCTAAATCCAATCTATATCCACTCCAATGACAGTGACTCTATTATCTACGTAGTCAGTAAAATCTAACTGTTTTCCCAATTCTTTTGCATGCTTTGAACACTCTCCTCCACCCTCACAAATGATACTGCAGGTGTACTACCAAATACAGATGTGTATAAAAAAGCCTGCAGGTATCAGAGAGAACTGGGGTTGGGAGGACAAGCTTGAATGGCAGCTCAGTCAGGAGACTGGCATTTCTGTGCTTTGTTAACTAAAAAAAGTTAGTTGGAAACTAAATAGGAGACAATTACGTATCCTGTTATCTCAGAAATCACTGTTGGTCCTGTAAAAAGTACCATATACAAAACCTTTTCATTTCAGAAAGAAGTAAAATCAGAGAATCATGGAATGGCCTGAGCTGGAAGGGACCTTAAAGCTCATCTCATTCCATGGGCAGGGACATTTTCCACTATCCCAGGTTGCTCCAAACCCCATCCAACCTGGCTTTGAACAGCCCCAGGGATGGGGCAGCCACAGCTTCCCTGGGAAACCTGTGCCAGGGCCTCCTCACCCTCACAGGGAAGAATTTCTTCCCAATATCCCATCTAACACTGACTTCTTTCAGTCTGAATCCATTCCCTCTTGTCCTACCGCTACAGGCTCCTGTAAATAGTCTCTGTTTCTCCTAGCCCCTCTTCAGGTATTGGAAGGCTACAATTAAGTCATCCCAAAGCTCCCCTTTTCCAGACTGAACAAAAAGTATTTAAAGGCACAACTCTCCAAATGAAAAGCAAAGACCTTTATTTCTGTCCTCAACCAGGAGCACACTGTATCTGCTGATGTTCAAAAGACACCTGCCACTGCATTAAAATATAACCATAAGTCTGCTACAGATGAAAGATGAAGAGCCCTTTCACTCCAACTCTCAAAACCAAAGCAGAAGAGATATAAAGTGGAACACCCAGAGCACACGGTGAGAGGCAGTTTTTGGCAGTGCAAACAAGATGCAAAGCCTTGCAATCAAAGCAAAATGTTACAGGGATACAGAGCATAAATTAGAGCTCAGAAACAACAACGGCTGCATTTCATCTTGGTCATCTGGCTCCAGCACACTGAATTAACTGCAACCTATTCAGACTCACATCACTCTGCTTAATAGCAAGAGATTGTGGCCAAAGTTGAGGTGTAGATCAGCACCCAGCTGCTAAGGACCCCTGGGACTGATCCCTGCCCTGCTGGGCACCCATCTCACTCAGATTACTCATGGGGCTGCCACCACTCCCCTCCTTGCAGGCTCAGATCCACATGGGCTGTGTGAGTGGTCTTTGTTCAAAAAGAAATCTCACAACAACACAGATTAGAATACTCTAGGCTGCAGGTATAATTACTATTTCAAAAGGTTACAAAAGGAAATATATTTTGCCTTGCTTAGCAGGTAGCATGCAGTTCATCTTCTTGCAGCTGTGGACAAACACATTGAGCATATCTGGTAGCCACTGTCTTGGCAAAAATGCCTCTGTATCAGTAAGAGAAATTACCATACAGAGCAAAGAAAACATTACAAGTAATAGATTCACCAATTAATTTCTTCCATGGCTACAACCTTGCTTATCTGAGTGTGGCACAGGGAAATATCTCTGAGTCATGGAAGCTTGAGCTTCAGCTGCTTGGGGATGACAGAGCTAAAGAAATTATCTATACAGAAAACAATCAATGAGAAGCAAAGGCTGCACACTCTTCACAGGAATTTATTTTCACCTGTGTGGCCATAAATCTCCAAACCACACCCCAATGGTTCCAACTCCAGAGCAGCACAGCAGAAAGCCTCTTGTTTCCACTACCCTATCACAGACTAATAAAGGAGGGAGGAAATCACTGCGTATTGCAACATTTCTTGTTCTGCTCCTCATCTTTAATTTCGAGGATTTAGAATTATTCAGGAATTAAAAGAAGCCACCATTCCCCCAAAGACTGGGCCATTCCCCCAAGCCTGGATTACTTAAAATATGCACAGGAGGAAATTTTGTTTGCTTTGCTGTGGAAAGCTGATTAATTTGTTAAAACTTGAGGCCTTAAAAATCAGCCTCACAAAGAAACTGTATGATAAAAAGAAGCGTACTTACACAGTTTATTAAATACTTCAATTATAATGCCATGCCAAGCAAGTAATCACATTAGGCAATTCTAAGTACAGATACAGAATCTAGATGACAATTTCAGGTTCCAACTTTTAAGGTGAAAGTTGCATCAAGGGCTTAACTATACTTTGAAATAAAATTTCAAGGATTTTATGAATCCTAGATTACGCTGTGTTTATGCTTTGAAGGAAAAAAAAACAACCTTTTTTTACCAAATCCTGCCTTTCTAGCCTGTAACATGCTTTCATTGGATGCTTTCTTTTAACAAAACCTCAATATCTTCCTAAAAAACATAAAGGAGTTTTTCAACGTCCAACTGTTGTCCAGCATTACATTTCACTGAATCACACCCATATTTATTTAGTGTTATTTGTAGACCCCAAAAAGTATATAACTGAAACTAGCTGAACCAGAATATGATTCAGAATCAACATCAATAAATGGATTTAAGTTCTGAAGTTTGAGAATAACATTTTCTGCCTCCAAAAAAACTGTGTGTGAGGTAGCACAAGCAGATGATATTTTAGGGGGAAAAAAGGCAGAAGTCTCTTGCATTGATGAGGAGTTAAAGTCAATGTTCCCTTCCTCTTACTGACTGCAATGATCTGCTTCACCTACTTTTCATACACTGTTTGTGCCAGCACAAATCAAACCTGTTTGGCTCTAGGCAATAGGAGAACATGGATGGAGACAAGTAGCATCAGCCAAATAAATCTAAATGCCAGGAAACAGTAGAGAGGAAATACATCATTTTTCCTATGTCACTTTCCTTAAAGGTCTTAACAGGCTCATCTATAATGTGTACTTTTATAAATAGTCATATTTGAGCTATTTTACATGAGACACTTGCAGACAAGATGGCCCTAGACCAACAACTATGCTTCCAGTGTTTCAGCACTCTGCAGGAGGAAAAGCCTACCCACAGAACAAATGTGGATTTCATTAAATCCTCAAACCTGCAATTATCTCACAAGACAAAAGATCCTTCAGTAAAGCAGCACTGCTGTGGTGGGCATATGCCTTTGAGGTGGGTACTGCAGAGTCTCTACTGTAAAAGCAGCAGTTGGGACCAGAAAAAATTTAACATTGCTCAGGTAGACCTCATTTCATCCATTTATAGGGTAGAAAACTCAAAGCAACACTCCCAGAAGTTCTCTGGGAAGCCCATTCTTTTCTCCAGATGTGTGAAAGTGTAGGGGGCAAAAACCAGACCAGGCAAAACCAAAGCAATCCACGCAGTGATAAAATGAGAGATATTAAGATGGCAAATCAGTTTAGTTTCCAAATGCTCAGGCACAATGAATTAAAAGAGAGAACAGGCAAATAGGAATAGGCAATCAAAAAGGAGTGCAACAACTGGGAGCAGGAGAACGCCAAGAGAGAGGATGTCATTGCTCAAAAGGAAGAGGAGACAGCAAATGGATCCTTGGGGTAAGGATTCTTGGGATAAGGTGTGCTGGCCATTCATTATACACTCAGTCACCACAATGCAAAATACTTTATATTCAACACTGGGGCTCTCATGTTGTGTTTTTGGAAAGTTCTCTTCCTTCCCTCATGCAGAAGGCCAAAGAACAAAGGTCTTCTCTACAAAACAGAAAATGAAAGTGTCTTTTCTGCTCTCTTCGTTCTGATCAGCCTCCCAAACTGACCTGGCTTCCCCTGCCTTTCCCCTTGACAGTATTAATACAGAGAAACCCAGAAAACTTCCCTGAGCTGAGTTAGTGCCTGGGGAATTAGTATATTTAGTATGAACAGTGCAGTGAGTTTAGCAAGTCTCTAGATAATTGCCTTCAGCGACACTTCTAACTCCTCTCTCCCATGTCTCTACCATTAAGAGCATAATTCTGTATTTTGATTTCTAAAACAGTATGATCCTTTATTCCCACAGTTTCCAGACACACACACACATATATAATCACTACACTCTACTGAAACAGATCCCCAAATTATAATGCCAGGTTTGTCTCTTTCAAAAAAAAATATCCAGACAGCTATTAAAAATATACTAAAATAAAAGAAAGGAAAAAAATTACACTTCAAACTTCGAGCACTGCATTTTTAATCTATCAGAGTACTTTATTCACTTTACGAACACCTGCAATATCTTTTGCTCTATGTTGCACTTAGACATACTAAACCTGATCATTTCGCATGATTATAATTTACTGCTGATTATAACCATCTCTAAATCAACTTAGAACATTACATTGTTTTGACAAAAGCTGATGTCTTTCTTTGCACGAACATCCCAACACCTCTGATATATTTATTTTTGGAAACAACTTTAGGAAAAACTACACGCTATTTTTATTCATACTGGCTTGTAAAATTATCTCCCTATTGGGCTGCCAGATTTTCCATACGTGAAACACAGAAAAATATGTATTTTATTTAGGATTACTCCTGAGTTTGACCAGATTAACCTGTACTAGAGCTACATAAGATTTGGAACTTTTAAACTGATTTTATTTATTTGGAGATGCATTCACAGATTTTGGGGGTGTTTTGCATGACCAAGGTTTTAGTAGCACTCTAAAAGCTGTGCATATATTTTATCTATTTTACAAGTCAGTAATCTACATTGGCATTGATGAGTTTATTACCATGAACTGCAAAGTTAAATGCAGATTTTTCTTGGTTGTAACTGCAAATTCTGTGTGTTTTATATATTTTCTGAAAATTCTCTATTCATCTCCCAAATAAATTAAGGGAGAGAAGAACAAACACATCAGGACAGGCCAACGATACCTCTCATTTAGCATCTTGTCACCAATACTAAAAGATCTTTTCCAGGTCATTAAAACCAATTCATGAAAGATGATGGGAAAACAACTGTTTTCTAAGAAAATTTCTTTTTCCTCCTACCTATCTTTTTTGTTTTAAAATTTATTTAAAGAAATGGCAGGGTTACTCCTTTCCATTTCCTCATTTCATCTTCTGTAATTGCAGATCTAAAGGCAGAGACACTGATTTTTTCCTTAATCATGCTCTTGGCCTCAGTGGTATTCTGTCATCCTGAATTACCCATGACTTCAAGCTCTTCTCTCAGCTCTGGCTGTCATCTCCTTCAGTTTCAATGACTGCTCATTCACTGCTGCATCTCAACAACTTTACAAAAGCCCTAATTGCTGTAATTGGGGGGGAGAGTAGGAGCCTTCATTATTTATGGGCAAGGGAACAGACTCCTCTGCACCTCCTGCTTTTAATAACAAATTACGCAAAAATCTTTTCACATCCAAAATTACTTTCAGACTCTTCTCACCTTACACACCCCATTAAAACGGATTCATAACCTGTCAGCAAAAGCCTTTTAGTGAAATCAGGACTAAAAATGTAGTTAATATGTCTACATAAATAAGCAATGGTATCAAGCTACACGTTTAAAGTTGGCTTTGGAGTTTTCCCAGTAATCCCTGAAGCGCCTAAATGTTAAAATTTCCAGAAATTTAAAAATCTAATGTATTTCTGTTCATCCTAACTAGAGAATTACCATGTTTTTGATAGAAGTGTATCACCTTTTTGTAGTTCTTTCACTCATTTGTTCTGAAAGAAATTCATGAAGTTATAAAAAAATGTTTTAAACGTCATGAATCTCCACAGGGATATCCAGATCTTTTCCTGAATACTTTTTTACAAATGCATATGCCCACAGAATATTGTCTGAGGATAAAATACTGACTTCAGGATACGTGATTACCCCTAGATGAATTCTACCATGTAATGTTTATTTACTTAGACTTAAGAATTTGCATGCCAATAGATCATAAATGAAAAAAAAAAAAAAGAAAAAATAATCTAAAAGAAACATGAAGTCAATTATTCAAAACTCATTATTCAAGCAACTACAGTGTGTTTAGATAAGCTCTATTTACAGCTCATTAAGGCCTGACCCGACTTCAAAAATTCCTGTGTTCTCCACTTCTGCATGAATCATTAATAAAACCCAACTGACATCAAGGATGAGAAATGAGCTGTCTAAAGTGGCCTTTAGGTGATTTGTCTAATGGAGAACCTCACCACACTCCCATCAAAGTTCTCCAGGAATACAGTGGGACTTCCCATAAAACTTGTGGGCAAGACGAATGTATGGAAATTTCCTGCAGCTTTGCTCAGCAACTCTTCATCAATCACAGCTGATAGAAATCTGGAACGTTTCCTCTGCTCTATCTTCAAGATCTGAATTCTCATAAGAACAGAAATTAATGTCTCCTGGAAGCCCTAACAAACAACCAATATAAAAGAAAACACTCTGATCTACTTTTAATGAACCAACTCTTGGGAAGCAAAGCCAAGTGATTTATCTAAGAAGAGACTGAAAAAATTGTAGTAGAACTCAGTAAAAACAGTTGTTAAATTTTATCTCCATATAGGCTAACTACAAATAGTTCTCTTTTAGACTTTCTTTTCTAACAGTAGAGGCTGTGAGAAGAGAATTACTTCATCACAGTTCCCATTTGTAGAGAGTACCACAGAGCACTCAACCATGCTGTACATTTACATTAACAGGCAGCCCCAAAGAAGTGAACAAAAGGAGCCAGCTGATCAAGTGAAGAGAAACACAAAATGAGAAAAGAATAAAAAGATGATTTTGTTGTCACCTACCACCCTTACACCCCTTCAGTCTTCACCTATGCCTTGGACCCTTTTTCCTACCTGCAATCTCACTATCAGACAGTGTCCAAACATACTGCTCACACACTTCACCACCTGATCCAGAATGGTTTTTACCAGCCATTGATTGTGCTCATTACTTTTAGAGGAATAGTGGGATACCCCCTCATGCTCCAGGGAGACAGAGCTATGTGCTAAGTACAGTCTCTGGCCCAAGAGAAAGCAAACCTGCGTGTCTTTCCATGTTACATCGTCCTTCACTGAGAGAGACAAAAAAACAATTCCTGTGCTGTTAACCACAAAGCTCTGAATTTTCCTTCTACATTTTCCTTCCCATTTTCCTTCTACACTGCTAAATAAGCACAGGGTTTCTACAGTTTGTCATCAGTACTTTGTACCCAGCCAGTGCCCTACAGAACTTCATTACATCAGCCAAATTCGTAATGCCATAAAAATGATACCAAGCAAATTTGACAAGGTCTGTTTTCCATAAACCCAGGCTAATTAGCAATAACTATATTTCCTCTTGTTTAATTCTTTATTAATTGAGTCCTTTAGAAACCATTCCATTATTTTGCCTGAGATCAATGTCAGGCTGACAGACTTATAATTATCTGAGTCTTCCCATTTAGCCTTTTATTGGCACAACATTAGATTTCTTCCCTTCATCTGGAACCTCCCCGACACGCTACCAAAAAAAAACCAAAAAAAATCAACAGCAGTGACTCAAGAGAATGATTCAAACAGATTTTTTCTAACCCACAGAAACTCTCAGCTCTAACCTGTTGATTGCAAAATGCCCAGCATTCGCCCATCCATTATTAAGAATCCTTAGTTACAATTGCAATGAGACCTTTTCATGCTCTTCTGCTGCCGTTTCCAAATACAGAACATCAATATTTACCCAGAATTTCTGACATTTGTGCATTATTTTTATAAACTCTTCTATTTTTCATTCCTATGGCATCATTCAAACACTTTCCATTTTCATTAGTAATTAACTAATCATACTATAAAGCTACAATTAATTTTATCTATATATATATTTATATATTATTTTTATATAGAAAATTCCAATACAAATGAAAAGAGAATAGTTTACAATATTGATTTTTAGAGGTATATTTATATATATATATAGTAAATATATTTGTAGATAGTAGATAATGCATACACATGTGTATTATAGACACATGTATGTGTTTATGTGTATGTTTACACACACACATTCCTCAGTAGCTTTCTACATTTCCTAGATTCTGATTCATACTTATTAACATCAATTAAGCCTTGGCTTTTTGGTGTTTGGTTCATTGTTTTTATTTCTTGCTTTCAGTGAACTCTCTTTTCGAACAATTGCATCCCAATTATTCTCAAAGTCAGGGCCCCTTCAGTGCCCTGAGCACACAGACAAATCTGTGTACACCACACACACGCAGATTTTATAAAGTCATTCTTGCAGCTCACAATTCAGCCAACTCATGTTCTTTTGTACTTTGGTTAATTACTCCCTTTGGTACTTCAACCACCACTAATTTTGTCTTTATCTGTGAAAACAAGGCCTAATACAGAATCCTCTAAAAAATTCGATTTATTAGAAGAAGATGAATCATTTACATTTATGTACATCATATGTGTATATATATATATATATTTTTTTTTTTTTTAAGAAACACAAAAAATACGGCTAGAAGGCAGCATGATTCCAGTAACTTCATACAAATTGAAGTCTCCCATAATAGTGATTTTTCTTCCTACACATTACAGGAAGAACTGGCCCCTGTTGCTCTCTGCTGGTGGTCCTTCTGCACATGGTGAGTTAGATGCCCATTTTCCACATTACCCATCACAAAGCAGGGCTGTGAATCATTCCAGAGAGTTCCTTCATCAAGATCTCACATATTTAAGCCACCACTTCTCTTCTTCCCTCCCAGTGCTATGTAAATATGTTTTCAGCCTTTCAATCATTTGAATTTTCCCATTAGGCTAGATTATTAGCAACCTGTTCAAATGTATTATAAATTAGGGATTTCATTACCTTTTATTTATTGCAGGCACTTAACATTTGCACAAAGACAAAGCATTCCTTCTTTTCACCTTCTTTGATGTATTGATTAATATTGTTTTCCAGGATCTTGATTTTTGTGCTAAATTAATGGTTTTTTCTCCTTTTGCATTTGTTCTTTTTACTGCTTCCTTAGCTAAATTTTCACTTCTGAAAGACAAGCTCTTCTTATGAAGTAAGCTTCTTTCCACCAGGGACTGGCCCTACACTGCAGCTCAAACTCCATATTTTACAGCACTGTTCTGTGCAAAAGTTCATGGCAAGAATATTTCTTCACCCACAGGACAGAAGGCCAGCTGGGTGCTACTTTCTTTTGCCCTTTTTTCCAGTTCTGCAGTAGATTTTCTGAAATCAATGGTTCTCACTAAGGTAGGATAGAGACAGAACAACCTCAGCACATCGAGGGCCTGGGGAAGACAGGAGTTCAAGAAAGGCTCAGGTATCAATTTTGAGTATGACAAGCCAGGCAAGACAGATGAGGAGGAGAAATATCATAAACACAGAGCTAAAAACAGGTCACTACCCAATACCATTTATCACATTAGCAATTCCTGCTGGCACTTTGTGCTTCTCACCAGCTTCACCACTGGAAACACCACACCTTTCCATATCACCCTCATTATTTCTGATACTGTCAGGCAGAGTCCATCTCATGGACTCATTTTTAAAAAGTGAAAATCTTTTACACCTCTTGTTTTCCTTGTGACAAGATTTACTTTTTTGTAATTTTCTACAGCTGTCCTAGGTTTTTCTCCCAAAATTTCCCCTAAACCAGGACAACAGCTTCATTGAGAACTGCAAAAGAGCCACACAGGATTTCAGTTTGTTGTTTGTTTTTTTTTAAATCGTGCTAAGTCATGGTATCGTAGAAGTTATGAAAACACCATAAAAAGCAACAACTAACACTTTTTTGGCTTTTTCAAACAAAAGCAGCTAAACACAATATGCTAAGTCAGGGCAGGAAACATCACCCAAGCTCAGCTTGGATTCAAGGGCCAGGAAAAGGGGAGTACAAAACCAGCTCCAAAGGCAACCTGCATTGATTAATTCAAATGTTCTTCTGGTGACCCCCTGCAAAAAGGTCTGTGCTGTGGTCTTGTAGGTGGCTTTATGCCACGAATTCCAAATTTCCCCTGCAAACAAAAAGAACAATGCCTGCAAAAGAATTTATTCTGTTTTGATATTAACACGTGAATTCCGGTGGTGCAGTAGGAAAAAATTATTGGGACATTAGGATAAGAACACTACTCCTCTCTCTTATTATCAGAATAGCCCCTTCCAGCTTTCTCCAAGTATTCCAAAGTGCTGGATAAGCATTTTGACACCACAAAAGTCCATGCTGTATGGAGATCATGAGGGCACACACACTTGAAAAAAAAAACAATGCTAATCCCATTAGGCCACAGACAACCACAGATAAACCCATTCTCATGCTTCAGAGAAAAGCTGTGACACGCTGTAAATTATCACAGATCCAATCATGATGTTACCAAACTCTTCCAATTTTAGCATATAGAGAGCATAATTTATTTAGATAAAACCTAAGGCAGGAAAACTGTATTATAAGAATACTATGCCTGGGAAATTGGGGCATTTATTATTAACATATAGAGAGACTTGGCCTTCAAGGCATTGCAAAAACACTTTTGCTTATAACATTGCTTTTTTGAATGCTACCTGAGGGGTGCATTTTCCTTTTCAATAGTCATTTCTTTGCATAATACAAGACTTACTTTACAGTTTGAGAAACTGTTTTTCAAAACAGCAAAGAAGAAAGAAAATCACCTTAAATCTGGATGGCAGATCACACAACAAGTGAAAAAAACCCCAACAAAACCCCACAACAAAAAATGAAAAAAAAACAACCAACACTAATTCATAAACAGGCAAGATTTTCATTACAGACACTGCATAAATGCACTTGTTTATTCCCTGTAAATAAACGGGCTATGAAATCCAATCATTATTTAACTGCACAGTCTATTTGGCCTCCAGGCTATACAGATGTATTTGAAGGATTTCTTTCTGTTCTGGACTCAAGACATGTTGCAGATACCTTAAATTCTGCTATTTTCACATGAAAGGAGCGTCACCTAAAAATTATTATTCATTGCAAATGTTCTTGCTTTTGCCTTCTCAACTGTAAATTATTTGTAGCTGTTGAGAAGGTCTGTGCAAGTATAAATGCCACACGTATACCTTGTTCCTTTCCACTTTACCTGCCACTTGTGCCCATGTAAACAATACCTTGCTCAGCAGAGGCAGAAGGAAAACTACTCAGATGAAATAAAGAAAACCCAGCCTTAAGGGTTTTCTTGGACAGAAAATGTGTATTATTATATACATTACGGAAATGGAACAAGGCTTTAAGGTACACTAAATCCCATATATCTGTGTAGCCATTCCAGTTAAAATCAGGGAGCTATTGTTTTGAAAACATGAATAATGTGGAGAGGATGAATGGCAGGGAGCAGTTAGAATAATGAATAACACAGGAACCGCTCACCATTTAATGACATTAGCACTAGACCAGTTTAGGACCAAAAGAAAACGAGAGGGAGTTCACCCAGGCTGTAGTTAAACCATGAACTTACTGCTAAAGGACACTGCAGATGCTAAAAATGCTGGAGGGAAGATCAGAAAAATTAATATAAAAGAAAATAGTTTTGAAATTGTCATGAACCAGCTTGGGCAGCAACTGAGCTGCAATGGATTAGAGGTTAGACTTCAGCAACTGCATGTGGGCATTGCTAGAGCCTGAATGCTGTGCTGTCAGAAGTCTTGACAGGCTTTTTGTATTTACCCATTACATAAAGCACTTGAGAAAGTTTAAATCAAAACAGTTTCACATATGTGAAACAAAGTACTGTTGTTATTACCCGTGAGCAATGAATAACGGCACATGACAGATGTCTTTCATACATCATCAGAAAAAAACCTCTCACTCAAAATGATGAGCTGCAGCAAACCTGAAGAGCTTCCCTTCTTTTCTCACACAAATATAGTGTGCATCACCTGGGACTCAGAAAGAAATACATGACAGTAACTGAGCTCCTAAGACACACAGAATTCTTTCTCCAATCCAGAGAGACGTGAGCCTTCATAAACTTCCACAAACACAGCTGACAAATTGCACTGCTGGTTAAAAAAACCCAACAATTTCTCATTTGTTTGGACTTCTGGATCCAACTATTATTAATATTAAATTAATAAAATATGAATTTCAGTTCAATGCCAAGGTGAGACTGACCATTCCTAGCAAGAAAACACTACAAAAATGGGCTGATATTCACTTCAGCATTGAAAGAACTGCATTATACCACACACCACCTATCATAAGCCTAGCACCAAATAAAAAACCATTTCTTTAAAAAATCACTTTTAAATACAAATTGTCAGCAAAATTTTACCCAGTCACTCTAAAAAATAAAAAAAAAAGTATACAGGATTTAGCTATTGCACTTCCACGTAGTTACTGTATGGTCTGATTGAACACAGCTCAGTGTGGAAATTCGGAGTGACAGTCAGCAGGAAAGATGACAAACCTTGTCAGAAGCCCAATTCCAATGAAGTCAGCTTCCCCCTTTACTACTGGAGCCTGACAGCCTGCAAATATCCAGTTGCTGTTTTGAATCATGCGTGTTGCTTTCCAAACCACTTTTGTATTTGGCAAAGTTGCTACTGCAAACACATTTGACTTTTCAGAGTTACTGAGAACTTCTATATTCCTCTAGGTAAATGCTGTCTGATTAGAAAGCACCCACATGAGGGTTTTCAGCCAAAACCAAACAAGTTTTTTTATCCTTCGCATTTCACAGCCTTCCTCTGCAGTTAATGAATGAAAAATTATAAAAATAATGAAAAATTAGATGGTGGCAGTGGCCTGAATTGGTCCCTTTTTACTGGAGATGGCTAAAATGGAAGGGCTGCATTTTCCACTGAGAGCACGTGAAATGGAGCCAAACTCTTCCTCAGTTTCTAGATGGCTGAAGCTAATTAAGATGAATCTGACCCACTGCCTGTAACATGACTTTTTTTCCTTTTAGACACATTTCGAGTTAATTTTGGCTAATTTTATATATTTTAGAACTAAGTTACACTTCCAAATATAAGGAAAATCTGATTCAAATACTTAGAGATGATAATAATAATAATCATCTCAGTTCCACTTTGAACTCAAACGATTTGGGGTTTATTCTGAATGGCACAAAATATTGAAGTTAACGAGCATAAACAGCCTATTATGATCCTACAAAATGCAGCTCTGTGGCTTCTGCAGGAGACAGAGTTGGATTTGCCTCAATGCATGCTGTGCAGCTCCTCTTCCCCTAAATAATGTGGTGAATAATGCTCCAATTCCTTTTTCAATCAGTCTAGTGATTGTCCAGGATTCTGAGAGCTGATACAGCAATTTGGAAACTCTTAGCGAGACACCAAAATGGCAACTGCAATTGAAACTAAGCAGCGGATGAGGGCAATTCATGAAATGACTGTGAAACACCAAAGGGGACAAAATCAGAACTGGCATAACACTGGCAAGGAAAAGAAAATACCACATAAAAGTAGGCTGTGTAAAATACAAAGTTTAAAAGGTTTTAGCATAAGCTTTCTTTTACTATTGCACCTCTGCTAAGTTCTCTAAGGGAGAAGGTACAGCAAAACTTGAAGCAAAACCTTTTGATGTTCCACTGACCCACACAAATATCCCTCATTAATTAGCAACTCTATTTCCCACAGTGAAACTACCTTTTCCATTACACTGTTCCAGTGCACATCCTTTAGCTCAGAGACATTCCAAACCAGTTTATTCTGTCTTTATTTCACCCTCTTGGAGAGCTGTACCTCTAAGGCAGCTTCCTTGAGACTTCTGTGAGTTTCCAGAGCACTGGGCACGGGTGCTGACATCCCCTAGCCCCTAAGGGTTAATAAAGGGTTTTCCCTCACACACAGCACATGATTTTTGCTCCTGTGCTGGCTGGCAGAAGGTCAGAAAAAACCCAGCAGCTCAGTCTCACCAGAGATGCAAATTGTCAGGCAGGATGAGGAGAGGAAGACGCTCAGTGGGGAGTGCTCTTCACAGAGTCCTTCAACTCCTGTCACCTTCCCAAGAGGAGCTGGTGAACATCCCAGTGTCACCTTCCAGCCTTCCCTCAAACACTGCAGCAAAACAGCACAGGGGCAAGGCCATGCTCAAGGTCTCCATCACCCACAGTCAGGCAGGATTTGGCCTCCAGTAAGAATGTGCTACACAGCCCCTTTCAGACTTTTTTAATTTTCTTTTTATTTTTTTTTTTTTTGGTAAGTGAAGGGCAAAATAGGATCTTCTTGAAATTGTTTGAAGTGGATTGACATTTTTCAGCTGAAGACTGCTGTTAGTTTCACAGCAGGCCTAATTTTTAAATTTAATGTTCTAGCGCATATGAAAAGGAAAGCATCCTAGGGGGATAATAACTTTTAGCAATCAATTGATTGCATATAGCTGTAGGTTTTTGCAGGTACAATGTCTTTAAGAAGGCTGTAAAATAGGAAAATTGTAGCCTTTGGATGTACACATTAACTGAATTTGCAGGACTTTTTGCTGATCTAGATTTATTTTTTTTTAACAATAAATATGCCCTGGTAAATAAAGCAGCAAATGGTCAGCAGGTCAGAAAGCGCTGCCTATTTTATACTATCACTCCAGGGCTTTGGTGGGGTTTTTTGCTCACCTTTTTTTTGCCTTTGTAGCCACTTTGAAGAAAATTTGTTTTATGTTTAACTCGGAGGAAAAAAAATATGATTAACCTGGACTACTCTAACTGCAAGTTCTACCCAGTCAACTGAAATAGTTTAATATCCAATTAATACTAGAGCAGTGAATGTCTCCCTGGACCTCCAGTTTCCTTGGATCCATCACTTTTGCCTTCCTCTTCCTAGACACATATATTTATGTTATACAGACAGAATAGTACAAGAGGATAAGATATTATTAAAATTTATTAGCAGAGTATAACAAAACTCTGTATCACATTCTTCACACAAAACGCAGCTTCTCAGGTGGAAAACCCATCTTCAGGTTTGTTTTTACATTAGATGAGTATCATTTAGAATGGTAAAGAGAAATTAAATGGCCAAGGAGGTTACTACTGACTTATTGTTATATGCAATTGGCCATTAGGAGGGAAAGGAAGAAAGCAAGCTGTTTTCTAAATGCAGGTTTGTTACACTTAAAGTTTTAGCATTAGTGAAAACCCAAGTTTCCACACATGCAGATATGAAGATGCAGTCATACAGCCCCCATGGCTGGAATAAATTTTGGGTTTAATACTTTGTTTCAGTCTCTTCTATGTTCAAATTAGAGTCAGTAAGTACTAGATAAAATCAAGGAACAGAGGAATCTGGAAGTCACCAGTTATGGATGTAGAATGAAGCTTCACAAAAGCTGGTAAATTTGGGTGCCGGCTGTATGCCAGATATTGTGAGACGTGATGAGGCAGTACAGCTATTGCCATTTATAAGAAGTGACTCTTCCAAGATAAACTCGTTTGGAAACCAGTTATCATGCACCATACTAGTCTGAAAGCAGGGCTCCCACATTTCCATTTACACATGCTCATGTAATTCAGGCAATATATCATCTCAGGAGTTGCTGAGTTCACGCAATTTAGACTCACTTGGCAAATATAAGACTTGCAAAGTTTACAGGAAGATTCATAACGGTTCAGTGTCAGGCAAGTCTCTTCCTCTTTATCTCCCAATATTTGTTTCTGTCCCACATGTAATGGCCAAATACATCCTCATGCACTTCTAGATCTGCTGCTCTTAGACAGGCTTATAGATGAAAAAACAGGCGATAACATGCTTCCATGTAAACTGAACTCATGAGACTGCCAGCCAGACCTCTAGATTAAAGCAATACATGCACAGGAAGATCTCAACCCAGACCATAATCACAATCAATCAGTGAGATAAGTCTACATTATTAAAAATATATTGAATCTTTTTATTCAATTACTTCATCACAAACACACGATGTAAGAGATGAACTTGCATTTAAAAACTCAAAGTTCTGGACTGTTTGAGCTTAATAAGGACAAAGTAATCAGTTGCAGATGCTTTCACTTAACATTCAAAAATACCCCACGGGACAGCAAGATTTAATTTTATGGTCATCTGTCATTTTAATGATGTGCTTGTTATAATGCAGAACATCTCTGTCCTACTAACTCTGCCTGGTTATAGAAAACATACTAAACTAAATAGGAAAGCATTTAGCTGCACTTCATCTACCTTGTATCATTAACAAGGAACACATGTCCTTGGGATAGGAATTACTAATATATCTGCTCTTCTTAAAGGAAAAAGAAATCATAAATCTTTGCTATTCAAGTATAATTTAAGTCTGTCTTATTTACTTTTGTTTTCCCCTTCCAGTCTTCAATTTCAAGCAACCTAACCCATCCGATATCCTCCCATTTTTATCTGTCCAGTGCATTTCCTTCTGTTTGAGATGGGAGAGAATATAGAAATGTTGAGGGACTGCATGTGTTTTTCCAGGAACACCATAAACTATTATTTCATTTTCAGTGAGCATTTTACATTTCACATTTACAGGGAAGGGGAGCTTTTCTCCTGCTACTGCCTACAAGGCAACCTGTGGATCTTAAGTAATTCTAACAGAAGCCATAAGGAAGGATTAAAATTATTTTGCACAGTATGTATGTCACAGGTCAAATTCTCTATAGTCCTTAGATACCAAGCCCTAACGTCTGCTGAAGCTGGAAATGCAACCAAAGATCTCTCCCCTAAGGGTCAAGCTCACATTCATGGATTGTTTCCTGCTCCCTCCCAAAATCCAGCTTAAGACATGATTAAATTTTTATTGGAATGTGTGTAACAAACCAAGATAGACAAAAATACTTTTGTGGAAGAAGGGAAAATAGGTCATACAATAACTTACATCAAGAATATACTTGGAATATAATAACACTTGAAATTAAAGAGTGGTAGCTCTCTGTACCGTTGCACAGGAAGGAATTAGGACAGAGAGGAAAAGACAGTATTTGGGTCTAACATGGCCTTTTCCTTGAGGTTTCAAAAGCCCAGCAGGAATCACTGCCCTGACTGGAATCCAGACAAAGAAATGCAGACACCAAATGAACTTGCCACCAGAAACAACAGTATATATATAACTACTCTATTTAAAATGTATGTCCTTTAAAGCTCATTATATCATTACAAGTACCTTATATTCTTCTTGTCTTGTCTGTCTGTCCAGAGAGAAGCTAGTCCTACAAAGATTGAGAGCACTTTTTTTTTAAGACAACTTGCAACGACAAGAAAGAAATAAGCAATACTTACATAAAACTACAAGTTAATTCCTACTTCTCTGCTTCCTTCTGTGTTAGAAATCAACCTTCAAGGCTCAGAGCAGAAAGCTGTCACAGAGCAGCTAGAAAAAGATCTAGAGGAAATAGAAGAGTCCATGTTCTCCAAACAGAAGATTTTAGGAACTTGATGCCACCTACAAATACCCAAGTGCATTAGGGCAGTAAAAAAAAATGACTGCAGTTGATGCTGTTATTCCTGGCACCATTGCATCACCATTCCACATACTGAGAAAGAGAGGTTCAAAGGGACATGCCCAGATCCATGGACCAAGCCAGAAGGGACAGCACAGAACTCAATCCTAATTTTTAGGTCCCTGTTAAGCAAATATTTCCTCTCAAGCAAAGCCTCGTCTTCCCGGAGATAAAGGTGATGGACCAATTAACACTTTACATTACACCTGTCCATATTACTTTTAAAGACCCTCTTACAATAAACCAGGGCCAGCTGCCTTTAAAGCCCAATATAACAGCACAAGCAGAGCATCAGCCAGATGTGAATCTGGGACAAAAACCAAAGACAGAGAGGCAGGCACTCAATTCCAAAGCAGAGTTATCCCCACTTAACACTCTGGGGCTTATTTTCCTCCTTTGCTTCCACTGAACTTAAACATTAAACTTAATATTTTTTCACAGGAATGAAATTTTAATTTATCTGCTCCGAGGTAGTCAGACATTATTATAAGCCTGTCTTTCTACCTAATATTTCTTCTCCATCCATATTAAAGAATCCAGCTCAGCTTTACATCAGCAGCTTCCAGCAAATCACCTCACTCCCTATAAAAAAAAGTGGTAGCTAGTATTATTTACTCTACTACAACATGTTGTTGCTCCTGAGTTCTCTTTTTACTAGACCTGATGACAGGCACAACAGAGAATATTTCAACATTGCCATCTGTCTCCTCGGCACTTCATACCAAGTGAGTCGTTGCCACTTTGATGGTAAATTAGAACTTCCCACCAGATATGTTAAGAGGCTGCTGACAGACAGGTTGTCCTGTCTCCCTCAATACCTTCTCCCCTTAAGTCTATTTTCGATACTGAAGAGTCTGAGCATCTTAAGAACAAGTTTCTGTATGGCATTAAATTGCAGGGGTCATCAGTAATATGCAGTCTGAAGAAATCCTTTTATAAAGGGCTTTTACAGCATCATTAAGTTTATGACATTGCTTCTAGTGCATCTGAGGAGTTCTCACAAGAGATGGTCACAAAGAGGTTGATGATAGTGCTTGGGAGGGAGAAGACAGACGTGTGTGGTGGGATAGACCAACTCAGAGCAGCTGGAAACTGTAAAGTGAGGATCAGCCCACGTCCACTGCTAAAACACCAATACTGCATGTCAGCATGTTCTCTTAAATCCACCTCCCTTCCTGCTGCAGTTGTTACAGGGTAGAAATGAGCCCAGACATGGACTTCTTATTTATCACAGCATGAAAAGGGCCCTGGTTTATTCCTCTTTACACCTCAGCCATCCTGACCCCAACCATTCCCTGACT
>JBBMKD010000002.1:512555-581266 GCA_037834095.1 Argya squamiceps
GTGTGAGTGCAGCTTTTACCCAGCCAGACTGTGACTGCAGGTTCCACCAACAGGCTCTGACTGCACACCCAGACTGATCTCACTGCAGGGATTCTCTCTCCCCAGGATCCTGCTTCTTCATGATCCCCTTGTTCCCTCTTCCTCAAGGTTTCTTCTCCTCCTCCATGATCCCCCCCACCAGCAAATCCACTCCCTTTTATCACCTTCTCTTTATTGGATACAGCTGTGACTCATCAGAGGCTGTGTTGGGTAATTAACACAGCTGTTACTGATCAGGGGCCAGCTCACCTGTATTCCCTTCTGCTGCACCTTCCAACATAAATCACTATGTTAAGAAAGTTATAGTCCCAGTTTCTCACCACTGATTGCACTCTTCTCTGAGACAATCTAATTTGTTATTTCAACTTCAATTTTTGCACTTGAAGACATATAACTCTACTTGGCAGCTGAGCTCAGAGATGTGCAGACCTTGCACTGCAGGGAGGGTTATTACCAAGCAGGTACCTCGAGGGACCAGAAAATATTGAGGATGCATTCTTTTGTTGTTGTTGGGAGGTGAGAGACAGAAGATTATTCTGAGGGTCTACTCAGTCCAATACAATGGAAAAACAGATCTCCCAAAATATTTGAAAACAAAACATTTTCTCCTACATTTTTCCAAGCACCAAAGCCAGGCTTTTCAGGTCAAATATGCTACTTAAAAAAAAAATAAATAAACCCATTTCAACTCCAAATAAAGTAAAGTGTAAGATAGGGCTGAAAAGATGGTAGAAGCAGTCACAGCCCCAGCCTGACAGAGTTCAAGAAGCATTTGGAAAAAGCTCTCAGGCACAGGGTGGGATTGTCCTGCACAGGGTCAGGAGTTGGACTCTCATGATCCACTTGGCTCTCTTCCAGCTCAGTACATTCCAAGATGTCGAGTTACTTCAGGGGGATGTAGACTTCATTTAGGAAAAGTGGTCAAGAAGTGATTTAGAATAAATAACCCATGCAGAAAAAACAGCACACAAGGAGAGGGTTACACTCTCCAGTGAAGTCCCTCAGAACAGCAGTACCAGGCCTCACAGGGCAAAAGGACAGAATCCACACACTGGGCTTGTGTACAAATGGAGCAAACTACACAAAAACATTTAATATGCAATACCAAACTATGGGAAGAGAAAATAAGATGCAACACCAATTTCTAGCCTGATACTGAGAAAAAGCCAAGGGAAGGATCAAATTATTACCAGAGGATTCTATTCCTGACAAAAAAGCAAATTGATATTTCATAGTCTTTGATTGAAATACTATTTTCAGTCATTCAATATATTTTCATGACTATCTTATATTTCTTACAATGAAAGACTCTGGCACATAAAAGTATAATGTATTATTCCATTCCCGAATGTGGAAAATGACAAGACATCTCTTACCGTCATTTTATTTAACTAATTCTGACTGGAGAATGCAGGAGACTTAATGATTTTCTTAGTGAATTAAAAATTTTAAAAGCTACAATTTCTCATATAATTTCCACTTGGTATAGAGGAGGGTCAGACCAGGCAAAAGCACTCTGTAGATGGAGCTGCCTTATCCTGAGCACGTAAATGACTTCACACAGGTAAGGATGAAAAACAAACAAAACCAAGCTCAAACCCACTGTTAATTTTGTTATGTGTGGGCTCTCAGGAAGGTGGGGATCTCCAAAACAACACCTCTCCCCTGAAGGACACTCACCCACAGGGATGAAGGAATGTTTACATTAACACAGTACAGCATTAGTATTACAGCTTTTTAGGGCAAGCAGCCTATGGAGCTGTTCATTTCCCAGGTCTATTATTCACACAGGCTTCTGCCTCTTCTGAACTGGTTACCAGCTCCTCTGGAAGATGCTGATGGAGAAGTGCTGGGGTTAGCTGGACACCAGCTTTGCCCACAAACTCAGTCCAGTTCAGCATCTATTTAAGCATACCTGGCATGTTACACAACACAGTCTATTATTCAAAGTATCTGTACAGCAGAGGATTTGTTTTCTCGTGTTTGCTACTCATCACTCAGGTAAGAAACTTAAAGGTTTTGCCTAAGGATTTAATTCAGACAGAAATTGCTGCAGCACAGGAAGGAGGGCAGCTCCCTCAGAGGATCTAAACCTCTGCATTAACATTATTCCTCATGTCCTTAAGGCATGATCATTTACCTAGACTTCCTCATCCAAATGATGTGGCATTCTTTATGCTTTCTCCCTGAAAACCACTGTGCCCAGATTAAATAAATAAACTTACAGGGCTCAAATGTTGAGGCTTACATTCCAAGTTCCTATCACCAAATTTGATAAACAGGCTGCCTTTGAAGACTAATTGTTTGGCACTAGGGAGGAGTTAGGGAAATTAATTGTTATAAACTATTATCTCTATACCCTAAATACCAGGAGGTCGAAGTCATTAACTTACCTAATTAAACAGAGATAAACAGTGCTTGTTAAAGACAAACACAAAGTAAGTTTGACTTTACGATAGGCCTATTCCATCCTTTATCAGGTCTAAACTCTGGGCAGTCCAATTCCTCCTCAGCTGTTCTGGTCTTGTTCAGCACATTCTGTAATCCACCAACACCACTGTCAGGAGAAAAATGCCTCCAGGAACATTCAACTCCTTAAAATCATGCAAGAAAATAAAGGCAAAATACCTGCTTCATCTTTTACAAGATTTGCTTCCTTCCTTCTGCCTTACAACATCCATAAACCAAAAACATTAAGTGTTCCTCAAATAAATTTCATAAGACTCAAAGCTTTTTACAGTAGGTTGGGTCAAATTTGCATCTGAAATTGAATAATTTAATTATTAGATATATTTGGTTTGTCTTACAGTAAGTAAGGTTTCAGTTAGGTGCTAATATTCAAGAAAAGAAAATATTCAGTTAGGTGTTGATATTCAAGAAAACAAAAAGCTGCTAAGGGAGACAAGAAACAATTAATCTAAAAGGGAGAAAGAAAAAATAAAGAGGAGAAACTTCTCCACAATCCTTTTAAGCAACTTCAAGAGAAAGTGATGACAATGTTTATAATAATTCTTCATTAAAAATGTGGGATTTTTCATCTTTCAATAAATTCAAAGTGTTTCTATTTATAACTGAAGTTAAATATCAATGGTGTTTGAATTAGCATGATTTGCATAATTTGGAATGGCTTCAGATTGAATGAATAGGACGATTTCCATTTTCACTGCTTTTAGCATTTTGAAATGCAATCACATTTTCCAGTTTTCACTGTGTTTTTATTCTCCACATCTGACAAAAGTGCTTCATTGTTCTTAAGTGCCATGTTTTTATATGCACAAATGAAAAAATACAGGCTTTTAGTCATGGAAAGGTAGATGAAAAAAGCCATGAAACCCCTTTTTCAGCTAAAATCAGGGATTTGCAGCAGCATTGAGCACTGAGTATCCCAAATGTTTAAAAGCAACAATCTGACTGCTGGGTTCACTGCCTTAGTACCTGAAAACTCAACGTGATCTGATGTTCTAGGAGCAAAATCACAAAATTTTAATTTCTCAGTATTTACTGATGAATCCAAAAAAGACCCAACCTGTCAACCATATCCAGTCCCAGCCATTGAAATCTATCAAATCCATCATTCAGCGATGAAAGCTATGCCACAGTTATATTTGAGACACTTCCATCTTACAAATGACAAAATTCAATGCTATGAATATTCATGGCCATGAATATGGATTATTATATCTCATCTTTTCTCTCCACTTACAAATGTCCTGTGTCCAACACTGACTTTGTCTCAATCAGGAATTCTGAGAGGGCACCAATTCACCAATACAGTGACAGCACGGATATACAAAAAAAACCCCCAACAGTATTTTACTGCAAAATTACTTTTCCCAGCCTTCAGTCATTGGCTTTTCTCAACCACCATTTCTATCTGTGTATCTACAAATACATGTTTCTTGAAAAAATGAAGTTTTTTTCACTAACTCATTGTAACAAAATCATAAATTCTCCTTCCTCATTTCTTAAAAACCAAACAAGCCCCCCATTTTCCTGCTGCTACCCACATGCACCATGCACAGCAGAAAGAAGATCCACAGCATATGGAGAGCTAAGCAGAGCCTTTTCCATCGAGCAGCCAGGATGTGGGGAGGGATTTACCAAAGCAGTATGGGCCACTCTAACATGACTAACTTTCAGAGAGCATCTACAATTATCCTGCTCAATATTTTCTATGGTGTGTACTTCATAGTGGATCATTTACTAATGATCCAACTGATCCAGCTGTCAGTGGGTAGTTGGATCATTTACCAGACTCTGCAGAGCAGCCTCCAAGGCAGGTTCTCCCAAACTGCATCCCACCAAAGCCATGACACCTAGCACTGCATCTTCCCCTCACAACCAGGGCAAAGACTGAGACAGAATGAGGACAAAATTTCCACAAGGAAGCCAACCTGTCCAGATTGGGAAGCAAAATCACACAGGGAAAAAAAAATTCTTTAAAACTCCCCAAACAAACAAAAAAAATCCACTTGACTTTTTCTGCCGAACAATAATGTTAACTCATTTAATAAGGCTCTGACATTTGCTTTCAGAGCCACCTGGGACCTAAAAATAAAGCTTAGTGTGCAGCCTGCAGTCACACCTATTATTACAAAATCCAGAGCCCATTCCTGTATGCCACAGAGGAGTTCCTTATACTCAGAGTTCCTGAGTGATCTGCTTTCTCCAGCATTTGTGACATCCTGGGAAAATCTCTCCTCAGCTGCAGGATGTGATTGTAGATATGTCTTCAGACAAGACAAGATTATATCCCATAGAAAACAGGACCAGGGAAATGCCTCTGAGCAATGTAACAGCATCAAGAAATTGGAGAAAAGTAGAATTAGGCACCTGTGACCTTCACTGATTAGAAACAGTAACAGTTGGGGTGCAAATATTCACAGTAAGTCGCTTTCTTGAAATGAAACCAACTTGTTTAATATGATCATTTTGACCCTGAGGTGACACAATGGGTAGGATTTTATGTCAAAAAACATAAATGTTGTGCTTTATGTCAGGCTTCTTCCTGACCATAACCAATGGAATTTGGACAGGAAGTTCTAGCTCTGCCTACTGAACAGAAATTAAAACGTAACCTTGTACTTTTAATGTAAGAGTTAGATTATCATATAATCATGGAATGGTTTGGTTTGGAAGAGATCTTAAAGATCATCCAGTTCCAACGCCCCTGCCACAGGCAGGGACAGCTTCTACTAGACCAGGTTGCTCAGAGCTCCATCTAGCCTAGATTCACCTTAAGATTGACCTTATTTCAATATGACATGAATAAAGAACCAGAGTTCAGAACCATTCACTTGTCAAAACTTGTGAACATCCATTATAAAAAGGACATTTATCCCTTACTCATCTCCTTTGCATATTGTTTCCCAAATATTTCTCAGCTATGCTTTCCGTTTAGAATAAATCCTGCTAATTATTTTTCCAGCCTAACAAACACTGTGCTTCTACTAGTCTTTCCCCCGTGTCACTAACTTTGTTTTCATCATACAATTAGAGGAATAAAGGTTGATTGCTGGATTTTTATTCTCTAGATGTATTAGACCATTAACTGCCTGGTGAACTAAAAGCCAGTGTAGTGTTTGGAGTTTATGAATCACTTTAAGGTTATGATTAGAAGGACACGTGAAAAAGTCACTGATCACCATCAGATAGTGTCATTAGCATTCTCAGCTGGCTGCCACAAATTAAAAATGCAGGAACTTTAAAAGACCTCATATAAAGAGTGAAAGACAACAACAGGGTAAGTCTCCTCTGAATTTCCATCAGCAATTTCCATCTGACCTGATGCCAGCCAAATCTGCTCTGAAACCTGGAACAGTGGAGCTTGCTTCCAGTGCCTCAGTATCTGCACTCATCACCTCTGCTCCAAGAATCTCCAGCTGAAAGCAGCACAAAACTGCTGCACTGCTACTGCTTTGGGGACCTGACCTGGGATTTCAACACTTAAAACATCTCAACCTTTAAAGCTCTGTGCAGATACACCAGCTCCAGGTACCTTCCATCACTTTTTTCAGCACACACTGCCATAAAGCTGGAACTATTCCTCATAGTAAAGTCTGTTAACTCACACTTTGTAATATGCTTGGAGTAAGCAGAGATTGAATATACTTGAACAATTTCTGGTACTTTTAAATAGCTATAAATATACAAAGCCCTATGACAAATGAATTTCCTGTGGTTACCAAATCCAGCACACAGCTCCTGACATTTTAGGACAAGTGCTGCCCTCAGTTAAACCTATTCCCTTGCTATTTCTGACTACTCACACTTCAGAGCTATCTGTCATGATTAAGTGAGATTTGGTGAGAAGCCTTGCACGTGAGCTTTTTTCTTCTCTCCCATCACTTCCTTTAAGTGTTTGCTGGCTTTTTCAACCCAAGACCAAAACCTTTACAAAACTGTGAGAAGTCAAGGGCAGCAAACATTGTCTACTCAGTTCAGAGACTGGTTTTTTGGGGTTTTTCCTGAAGGCAAACCTGAGTTTCTTTAAATTATGTGCAGTACCCTGAACCTATTAATATGTACACCCATGGTTGTCTTGATTGAACTGTAGTGTTCAGACAACTCTTTCACACAATATGCACTACTTATTTAATGAGTAGCATAGTATTCCATAAAACGTGTCTTTTGTGTAACACCTAAATGTGCTAGAAAGGTTAATATGGTGCTTTACAACACACAGGCTGACGACAGGAAGTACAAATGCTACTCTGAAAAGCAGAAATGTCAACACATCTCTAAAGACATTAAATGACAGAAAATTAAATGTTATCAACTGCTGAGTCTGAAGAAAGGCTTCTTGAAGTCAAGGGATGAAATAAAAACTTTTTAAAAAGGGCAAAAATCATATTTTAAAAGTATAATAATCCAGTTAATGGAACTTTATAGAAGGCTTCTAAAACCACTGCTCATTTCCCTTATACTGCAATAAGGTCAAAAGCTCCAAAAACAGAGTGTCCACAAACGCAGACCGTTAACTTTTTGAGGCAATTAGCACCCAAGCTTCCGTATCTTTTGGCACATCACAAAACTTTCAGAAGAACCTTAATTTTTTCAGAAGGGAACCCTGACTTTATATTTAATTTCAGGAACAGGGAGGGATGCACACGTGTATATAAGCAGACACACAGACACATTAATGCCTGCATTGTTGCATTACACACAGATGCAGATGTATTTGTAGAGAAGAAACATCAACGTCACAGTGTGGGAGTGTACACCTCTAGACACACAGGTTTGCAAACACCAGCAGATATTTTAAAAGTAATACCTATTAAATTTGCCTGATTTAAATTAAATTTGCAATCCTCAAAGTTTCAGGAGGATGGGAGGGTTTTCCAGGAAATGGAAAGAGAGGTGGCAAAAGCCTTACAGTTTCCTTTATGTACTAGAATACAGGAATGACAAATACTTAAAACAAAACGATTAAACCATCAATCTTCCAAAATCTAAAGACGAACTACAAGAAAGCTGGAGGGGGACTTTTTACACAGGTGACAGGACCAGAGTGAATGGCTTCAAACTGAAAGATGGTAGGTTTAGATTGGATGTGAAGAAGAAATTCTCCCCTGTGAGGGTGCTGAGGCCCTGGCACAGGTTGTCCAGAGAAGCTGTGGCTGCCCCATCCCTGGAAGTGTCCAAGGCCAGGCTGGACAGGGCTTGGAGCAACCTGGGATAGTGGAAGGTGTCCCTGCCCACAGCAAGGGCAGGGTACAAGAATATCTTTGAGGTCCTTCTGATCCAAACTCTCCCACAATTCCATGAACCTCTAAATTAGCTCAAGCGAGAGCAGGAGTTAAATATAAAATTAGGAGACTTGTTAACATCCTAGATTCCCCTAGTCCAGTTTTCAATTCTAATCCATTAGGATGGTTTTGCAAAACTATGAAGTCCCTAGAAAAACCCAGTGTGTGTACTTTATCAGCTTCAGGAACCTGCAGCTGCAATAACACAGCCATCTTCACCACCCTACTGACTCCTGAATTATCAGCACTAAATCCCAAGCTCCTCAGGTTTTTCATTTGATGTTTTTAATCTAACATGTCCAAGGGCTAACATCTGTAGATAACAGCATAGCCCAAGGTATAAGCTCACAAGGAAATGTAGAACACCAGCTGATACTCCCAAATATTTCAGACATGATCCCACTGGGAGCAGAAGCTCAGCAATCAGCATTCAGTGAAAGCTGCAGAACACATTTATTACGGCTCAGCACTGAAACCTAAAAGTTGCCAAATTTGCCCTGAGAAAAAGTCAGGAAGTGGAGCTTGTATGGGTACCTGAGAGGCAGGGATGCAGTAACCAGCAGACTGGATTTACAGAGGGAATTTTAACACTCCAGAGTCTCAAAGCCCTGGGCCACTTTCTGATGCCAACTTTGAATCACACTTGGCCAAGAAAAGTTATCCCCTGGTTAATTTTATTCATAATACTGACTTTTTTTCTTCCAGTTGCATGCATCTCTGCAGTCAGCAGCAATGACCAAGTGAGCCTTGCGATTTTTATGCTTGTTGTTGAGAAGATGTGATACGGGCATAAACAGGAAAAGAAGAGCACAGCCCTGGTTCTGTCAAGGCAGGTTCATATGGAAAGTACCAAATATGATGTTCTGCAGTGTAATTATGATGCTATAATGACTGCATTCCCATCAGACATCCAGGAAATGCAGAGGGCAATTTGGCCTTCTTCCTTTATGACTAAGTTAATCAACCCAAAATCTCAGCCAAAGGGAAATTTATACTCACTTGCTCAGATCAGAGCTCCAATAATGAGCATGGATACGTTTATCATACCACAACAGAAATGGAAGCAGAATAGAGGGGAGAGGCATAGAAGTGGAAAGGAGGGGAAAAAAGAGACAAACAATGAAGGTGATGTCTCTGCCTGATGTTACAAGTCATTATAATCGAAAATTATGGCAAACATTTGAAAGACAAATCCATCCTAAGATATTTAATCAAATTTTTCATGATATTGGACATTAGAGAAAATTTCATTTCTGCAAGACAAATAGAGTACATGGCAGTATGTTTTGAGGCAGACAGAACAATTTGAAGGGCCACAAGTGTGTACAAACAGAGATGTCTGTGCAGGTTCCAGACTAAGAATGGTCTTTTAACCTCCCCTATTTCCCATCAAAAACCACAATGCTGAATAACTCCAGAGAGTAATAATTTTCTTTTTCCTCCTAGAAAAGCAGCATGAGAAAGCCCACTAAAGCACTAACAAACTCTTGAAGAACATAATAAAATAATTTTTTGCTTCTGTATGTTTCTTCCATCACAAGTGTCTGGTTCAGACCCCGTGAGGGGGATGCTGGCAAGATTCCAGTCTAATTGTTATTTTCATGGACAACATTCACATATACTTAATAGTTTCAAATTAGATTTTTCATGACAACAGGTTATCCATTCTGTAAAAGCAACTTCTAAGTGTTCAACTCACATGGCCCATGAGAGAACTGTAAAGGATTACAAAGAAAGAGCAGCAACCATTCAATACTGGAAGTCAAGGCCCTTCCCGTAACATGAAGCCAGGAGGGATTGTAGGTACACAGCCACCTTTCTAGGGAGAATACAATGAAAACTTTCTTCAAAATACACTAATTAATCAGAGGTACTGCCCACAGACATAAATATGCTTTGCTAAGATTAATGGTTTATTTTCCTGTTTGCATACAGACAATTATTAGCTTTAACAAACATTTGCCATTCAAGAGAGTAAATTCAGGGGAAAAAAAACCAGAAAGATATTACTAATGATACAAAAAGTTTCAAGAAAAATACTTCTAAAAAAACAGATGTAGGAGAAATTAATTACCTCTGGAAGGAAAGCAAACATTCAAAACAAACAACCCCAAAACAAACCCACATCAGAAATGTGAGGCGTATACAGAGCACAGTCCTCAGGTCACAGATACACTTCCCAGAAGGCTTGGTGGATAAATAGATTTAGTTTACTAAAAATGTCCATTGTGAATGCACTAGAAAATTCAAGTTTCTGTCATTGCTCAGGATTAACAACTTGCTACTATTACACTGGCATCACACGAAGTCTGGCTGAGTCATGTGGATAGATTTCTCCTAAAATCTCTGAACTGTTCACAGGTACATGCATAGGTTTTACAAAACACACTTGTAGATTCTACAGTAGCCACCACCATTTTCCATAAATGAGACAGCCTTCAAAAATCCTTCACAGCCTTTTAGTCCAGAGAAATTTCAATAGGCCACAGTAATTGACCCAAGAAATCATGTCTTGGGCTGCATCAAGAGTGACCAGCAGGTTGAGGGAGCTGATTCTGCCCCTTTGCTCTGCTCAGACCCCACCTGCAGTGCTGCACCCAACTCTGGGACCCCAGCACAGCAACGCCATGGACCTGTTGGAGCCAGTCCAGAGGGGGCCACAAAGGTGTTTAGAGGGAGGGAGCACCTCTGCTGTACAAAAAGGCTGAGGAAGTCAGGGCTGTTCAGCCTGGAGAAGTGAAGGCTCCAGGGTGACTATATACTGCAGCCTGCCAGTGCCTAAAGGGGCTA
Source organism: Argya squamiceps (assembly GCA_037834095.1). Classification (NCBI taxonomy): domain Eukaryota; kingdom Metazoa; phylum Chordata; class Aves; order Passeriformes; family Leiothrichidae; genus Argya; species Argya squamiceps. Next base: position 523,133 of record JBBMKD010000002.1, read on the forward strand.
CAAGAGAGCTGGAGAGGGACCTTTGCATGGGCATATGTTGCAGCAGCCCTCTTGTTAGAGGCCAGAAATGAGCCCAGACACAAGCTTCTTGTTTATCACAGCATGAAAAGGGCCCTGGTTTATTCCTCTTTACACCTCAGCCATCCTGACCCCAACCATTCCCTGACTCTGCCTGCACCAAGCTCCTGCTGGAGGTTTCCCTTGCAGCCTCTGACTGCTGCTGATTTCCTGCTGAGCTCTGACTGCAGGGATCAGTTTGCAGAGTGTGACTGCAGCTTTTACCCAGCCAGACTGTGACTGCAGGTTCCAACAACAGGCTCTGACTGTACACCCAGACTGACCTCACTGCTGGGATTCTCCTCCCCAGGATCCTTTCTCTTCTTCATGATGGTCTCCTTCTTTCTTCCTCAAGGTTCCTCCTCCTTCATAATTCTCCCCTCACGAGCAAACCCACTCCCTTTAATCACACTTCTTTATTGGCTACAGCTGTGACTCATCAGGGTGAGGCTGTGTTGTGTAATTAACACAGCTGTTACTGAGCAGGGGCCAGCTCACCTGTATTCCCTTCTCCTACAGGCATGTAGTGCCAGGACAAGGGGAATGGCTTCAAAAAACTGACCGAGTGTTGGTTTAGACCAGGTATTAGGAAGAAATTCTTCCCGGTGAGGGTGGGGAGGCCCTGGCACAGGTTGCCCAGAGAAGCTGTGGCTGCCCTTGGATCCCTGGAAGTGTTCAAGTTCAGGTTGGATGGGGCTTGGAGCAACCTGGTCTGGTGGAAGGTTTCCCTGCCCATGGCAGAAGAACTGGAATGAGGCAAGTTTTAAGGTCCCTTTCAACCCAGACCACTGGTGATTCTATGACATGCTTTTGGAAGACATCACAGCTTCAGTGTCTGAATCTGTGGAACAACAGAACCTTTGTGACCTCCAGCACATTAAACCACTATGGTATTTATTTAGATATCAAAGTTACTCACATTGCTTCTAAGTTGTGGAGAAATTAACCCATAAATTCATCCTTAGCACAGACTCCAATGACCTCAAAGCAATCAAATCAAATCAAAAGCATAATCCAAATAACTACCCCATCTTCTCCAAGTATTTTGATACTGCTTTGTAGTCTTCAGCACCTTCACAATCTGCCTCACTTACTGGGCACATTCCTGTTGATTTCTGATTCATTCTGCAAGGATTACACTGGCTACGTGCAGCTCCAGCCCCAGGCAGATCCCTGTTTATCACATTAACACCAGCCTGGGAAATTCCATCACTACCACAACAGCTCCTCAGGACAGGGCTATGGTTATCCTCCATCCTCCAACAGCTGGGGAAGGCACAGGTTGAATGTACTAAAGCCCAAATCAACATCTGTTTCCCAAGACCCTTGTAAGCTCTCCAATTCCTTCAGAGGTCAGAGATCTACATCTACTCACCAAAGTAGTGTAAAAGCAACTGCAACAAACTTGTTACTATTCTGATTAACAGAAAATAAAAGCTCTGCTTTCCTTCCTGCCAAAAATCTCCTGTAATAAAACAACCAACTCTGCCCAACAAATTAATCTTTCATTGGTTTTGGGTTTCTTTTTTCGCCCTGTGCCACACCAGCTGGTTTGCCCTAAAGCAATGAGCTGTTGAATTAGATAACATGTTTTTAATAAGTCAGTCTAGTAGAGCAGTTTTGAATGGCTTCACAATGTCTAAATTGTCTGTAGAGTAATATTAATGCTAAGTGGCAAAAACATGCATTTACGATTCTGTTGAGTCCATAAGTGACAAATAGACATTTTCTCAGCACAGCTATCAGCTTCTAATCGTGTTTTAATTAGTCCTAAATAAAATCGCATATTTGGACAGCATTAGGGATTATTTTAGGCAAATTATAGATTAACAGGAATAAAGCCTACACCTGAAATTAGAGCTAAACTGCACAAACAGATATGTAAAGCCTGACTAGTGGTGGAAAAGAATTTTTTGCTACAGAAGAGAAAATCTCCTAAACTTTCTACTCAGGCTTTTACTGATCCCAAGACAAAAATCCATTAAGTTTTAACCCTGCAACCAGAGCTGCTGCAGTTGACACAGGCGCTCTCCAAACACAGCTGCATGCCAAAATTATTTTTTAAATAGTCAAGAAAAGCTTTTTTTTACATTTTCTGTACTGTTTTTCATAAAGTTTTCATCATTTTTCAGGCAGGGGGCCAGTTACAGGGTTTTTTTCAGCCCAAACACTTAGCATGGGTTTACATGAAGAACCACCTCCAGGGAACACCGGGCTACTTTTAAAGTTGGAAGTGCTTTGTTGTACCATGTGATGTATTAGAAAAAAAAAAATAAATACCTAAAAGCCATTAAAAGAATCAATGAAAATGCAATAAAGAAAAATGCTTCGTTTTCAGAAGCCAAGAAAATCTGCATGACTTGGAAATCAATGAAGTATTTATCCACGAAAGTGAGATTTCTTTTATAGCACAGCACTGAAAAAATACACGTAAAGCTTAACTGTCAAAACACACCAAAACATACCAAAACACAGCCAACTCAATGTTTAGATTAATCAATTATGTCTACAAAATATTTTATAGCTCGATACACTTTAACAAAAACCAACCTGCTTTCAACAACTGGGCAGGTTAATGGCTTGCTAACCTGTACAAGCAATGTCACTTGAATAATTTAATAGAAAAGATCAGATGTCACCAAGCCGTGCTAAGTATGCATTTAGATTACTTACTGGCCCACCACATCTAACCACAGCAGGAACAATCTCCACAAATCCCATCTTCTTTGCCTCTCTCTTTGTTCCCTCACCTTTGCCAAACTGTGCAATTCCTAAAGAATCTTTGCTTAGAAGCTGAGCAAAGGGAGAGAGAACTCCAAGATCTCTGCCAGCAGTGTCATTCCCCAGAGGTTCAGTGTGATGCATCCTTATTTCCTAACTCTTTACTCATACTCTATTGGACTAAAGGGCTCTTCTTGCTTTCTGTTGGCTACAGTGAGCAGAGCACTGGGTATGCCCTAACATAAAGTCTAGACAGAGGCAGTGGGAAAATCCTTATGGCTTCCCAAAGGGAAAATATGGTGTTCACCAAGCTTGTCCTCACACCCAAGGTCTCTCCCAGGACCCTGGGCTGCATGACAGCCAGCAGGCCAAAGGAGGACAGCACCAAGTCCTCAGCCATCCTGTGATTCACTTCCAGGACTGATCAGCTTCCAAAAGAAACCATTTGTGGGCTTTAAAAAAAAAAATCCAAAAAACAGTGCCATAGCTGGAAATTCCAGAATGAATCCATCTATTTTTAACTAACAGTTAAGTACCTGCAGTCAAAATGTTGTCCTATCAGCTTCTCTGAGGGGGAAATTCAGTTGTGATTTACAGTCTGTGATGTGTGGATGTTAAGTGAGTGCAACAGACTGTGACAGGCTGCGAAAACAGAGAAGACAAAAAAGTATACAGGAAAGGTGAGAGAAAAAATACCTTTATCTGTATTGAATTATTTGGTCAGAAGGCAAATCTTGGTCTCCCTAGACTTGATGGAAGAATTAAAACTGAATGAGTTTGCTGGGCTTGCAACAAAGTTCCTCAAGAAAATTTATTTCAAAATATATTAAAAATATCCTAAGGTATGCAATTCATCTGGAGCAAATTAGACATGCACCGACACAATTTCCAAGCATTAGAAAAGCCAAAGTGCTATGGACCTACTGCGTTCAGGAAATACTCTTCCTGTTATTGTGCCTAAGAAGTTCAGTATTAACTTTGCTGATCAAGTTGAGACCATAATACAACTCTGCCAATAGCTTAAAATAACTCTAACTTAAATATTTAATGTATATTAAAAGTACCAAATATAATAATCAAAGTAGAAATCACAAATTTTCTTTAAAGTACATTTCATATCAAGTAAAGAAGTTAACAAGCTCAGCTCAGACATTTATTTATTTCCCTCAGGCTGCTAAATCATAAGACGAGCTCCCAAGGGAGCTAGGAATTCAAGAAAAGGGAGATGAAGGAATAAACCCATGGCTGAGAGAACAATAATGGAAAGAGAAAAACAACTGATATTTCCTGTACCTAATGAAAACTCAAATAGAGAATAAATATAACTTCACAGCAACACAGACCTATCGATCAAACCAAAATAACATTGAGTTGAGCTAAAGGAATGTCTCAGAAATGTGTTAGAACAGCACAGAAGCTCATAACACTTCCAAGCAAAAGACAAATAAATCCTTTTTTAAGAAAAGACAGTCTTGGGGAGATAATGACTCAGTAAATCATAATCCTTGGTTTTGGCTCACACAATGGCTCTTAGCTCCTCAGGTACCTGAAATTCAAATACCATTAGGAAGTATTTGTCCTGTGTGATACTTCCCCCTTCTCAGACAAGATTTAGTAACCACTGAGTTTGAAGATGCTCAGAATTTAAATACTGTTATGAGTAAATTTATCAAACTTCATAAACTGATCCTCCATAACTAAAAGATCACTGAGAGTTTAAATCACCATCTTTAGCCATTACATCTCACTTAAACCCCAACTCCTGTTTTGTTCTAAGCTGTAAAAACATTCAGGTGTAATCCAGATGCATCTGGATTTCAGACTTGTCACAAAAATGGAACCAAAATCCACAGAACTAAAAATTCTGTGAGCAATGAAGGGGAGAAATTTGAAATACACTGCTGACAACAGTTCACTTCAATAAATGAACTCCCAAAAGCAATGTTGTTAAGTATGTTAGAATCAGAACTCTCATAGACCTTTTCAAGTCTGGCTCCTAAATCACCCCTGTGAATTGCCATGGATACCAGCTCCAGAAATGCTGCGTAGATGAAGAGAAGGAATTCTCAAAGAATGAAACAATCTTTAGTCTGTTATCAAATTCTGCCTAATCTTTAGAAATGCAGATGTGCCGACAAAGTGACACCACAGCCATTTTTGTTCTGGCTTATCACTTACTTTTAAAGCACACTGTCTAGCAGTTCCACATCATAAATAATTCAAGGAAAGCCAAGTTTCAAACCCCTTGTGTTCTGAGCTCAAAACAGAGGAGTTAAAAAGAAAAGCTTGCTTTTTAATATTGCCAAGTCCTTACAAACAAACGCACCACCCCCATATTCTCACAGTTTTCTCCTAGAAAAACCCAACAGGCAGTATCCTTAGGTGTGCTGTGTATATGCAGACAGCATTAAAGAAGCACTAAAATCCAAATAGTTTCAATTGCACTTTCACCTATCAATTGTTTTACAGTTCATTTTCTTTCTAATTTAAGAATTTTCCACAGGTATTTTAGCGCTGTGGAGTGACACAAATCTATCAATGCAAGCATCATTGTTAACATTCTATTGAAATTTGTTGTAGTAGAAACTACAACAGAAAACACCCAGGCTTACAAAACACTGCAACCCCTAAAAGCTAACACAAGTGTTGCAATAATACTTGTGATTTTTGGTTGTGAAGGATGCAGATGAGCAAGAAACACTTTTGTAGTAATTCTGTTTGGGCAAAAGAAGAACCCCGATGCTGGGTTTTCTCTGCCCTCCAATTTCACTTCAAGCTGAAAAGAGAACTGAAAAGCTTGAACAGAAGAAATAGTTCAATTATGCTGTTTGCAATTATGAAGGCAAGAACAAAAGTCCCCTTATTTTGCAGGACTTGGATGATATATTTATCACCACACATAGTTTGTATTTCTACTCGCATTCAGTGCGCTACTCAAAACATGCAATTATGTGCCAGAGCTGTAATTTGCAGATGTCCCTATTTCACTGAGCACAAAGGAATTAACTGCCCTTTTTCTACAGAGGATAAAAACTTTGGATATAGGTCTTCCAGCAACTCTAAGAACGTTAATAATGGTGCCAATAAAAGACGATATTACACAAAATTATACCAGTGGTAAATTTTTCATTTCACACTAATAATTCATCAGAAGACTCCCAGTGCAATTCAGTAATTTTATATATTCAGGCACAGCCAGCATCTTTCCAAAATAAAGTAAAACTACCAAAAACATTCAGAGTACAGAACTATGGTACACAGAAGCATGGTGTATACCCTAACTCCTCCTACAATGTAAACACCCCCTCACCCTCCAGGAACTGAATTTATGGAGTGCCTGACTATGCAAAACCTGCAGGGCAGATTCTGACATCTGAAGCTTGACTTGAGGCATGCCAGAATTCAGGATTTGCACTGTTTATAAAGGATTAAAAATAAAATATTTTTAATTTTTTAATTTTAATTTTTAATTAAAATTTAAAAATTAAAATGGCCCTCCTGTGGCACCTCACACCTCATCCCCACAAGCTCAGTGCTGAGTGGGCTGAAGTTACTTCACTTGAGGACATGATGTACACTGACTCTTGGAGGAGCCATCCCTCCACCAAGCCTCCTTTCCCTTCTGGTTACTCCAGGCACTCAGCAATTGGCTCACTTTGGGGTTTGCAAGGTCAAGTGCACGGTTAGCAGCCTCTCCTTGGCTGCACTGGATCACTTGGAATGGTTCCCTGAGAAACAGCAGACTCAAGGGCTCGCAGCATTTCTGGAGTTTCTTGAGTTCTTCACAGCATTCATCTGCTTCCTGCCATGGGAAGCTCTGCAGTCTTTGTGTAAAATCCCCTTTTCTGCCCTGCTACACAGTTCTTAATTTCACTTTCATCTGCCCCTCTACCCAGGTAAATCACATGACAGCCCTGAACTGGGTTTTTTCTGATTTTCACCTCTATTTCTGAATCACAAAGGACAAAGCAATTTTACCTTTCTCAGTAGTCAGGTTCCTAATTCTTCATCTTAATTAGTCCATCATGTACCAAGTGTTCAACTATTTAATAAAATAACTGCTTAGTGTGGGGGAGTTTTATTAAATTATAGTTAACTACTAAAACTACACACAGCCTGTGAGACATTTAATACATATATCTACATATACAAAGAAGGCCAACGTGACAGACACACATAGTGTGGTACCAATGCCTACATCTGGGCTTTTGATATTGCTCAGGTTACAAATATGCTGATTATTTGGCTCTTGAGGGTGAATTTGGCAGTAACTAGGGGTTTTTTTTCTCTACAATGTGTCATTCAGCTTTAGTTTCTATTGCTGTTCTGAGAAACTAGTGCTGACTCTGCACAGAGAATGAGATCAAATGGGAAGCACAACGAACAAGTGTTAAATCAAGTGTTAAAACCACCACCCAGTTTCCATCAAAAATGCCTCCCAGGTGCCTCAGGTTTGCTCTCCAGGCACAATCATTCAACCATTATTTAGCCCTGGTAGCATTGCACAACTTCTTTTCTCTGTTGTCCCAAAAATGTTTAAGAAGTAACAAATTTGCCTCCCCTCTGCCCTTCTTACCAAGCAGACTGGTGCCAGGAGGCATTTTGGTACACAGTCACGTCTCAGGTGTCACAAACCCCAGCTGTCTCTGCAGCAAGATGTGAGAGGCTTTGGATCATCTCTACTCTTTCTCCTGGAGGGGGACCTGACCCCAGAGCTCCAGGTGCCTGTGCTTCATAAGGAATCAGTCAAGCACTCCTCTGGCTCACTGAGATCCTGCTCTGAGAACCTCACTCTGCCTGCCTGTGACATTGGAGATGTCAGGTGACACCCCCTCAGGTGACAAACAGAGGAGAGTGCAGCACAAAATCAGTGTCTGTGGTACTGTTCCTGCTGCTGACCACCCTCACCTTCACCCTGGGGTTTAATCTTGGTGCCTGGATTCTCCTCTGCAGGAGGCAGACCCCTGCCACAGCTCCCAGCCACACTTTGGAAACTGATGCTTTGTGGAGCACAGCACTGCAGCATCAGGCTGTGGAAAAACCTACCCAATTCCAGCTCTTTTAGACAAAATTACTCCTTATTCCAAAATATAAGTAAACACTTTTTATGAACAGAAGCACCAAGATCTTCTGCCTAGGTTCTCAGCCTGCTAGCACAGTTCCTCTCAGGAGGAATCATTATTCATCCCAGCAGAGCACATATTGACCTAAACAGCTCTGACAACGATTCTACCACTTCATACTGTGTAAGGAAATGCTTCCAAGTACACATTTGTGGTGGCAGGAAGGTTGTTAAATGGCCTTTTTCCTTTTTGCAATTTTGCTGGAGTGAGCTGAGACTGCAGATGTAGCATTGCAAAGAGAGGGGGGGGAAAACCCCACCATTATGCAACATTTATTAGTTTGGAATGTTACACTTTCATCCTCACTTCTTTAAAGCTTTAGGTTTTACTCAGGGATCAGGTTATAAATGCTGTCACTGACACTGAGCTACTGAAAAACACTGGAGATTAACCTTGCTTTATTCCAGTGACTTGCAAGTTTCCAAATAGCTTGTTTCCCAGTAGCTGTGGACAGCAGCATAAACACAAGTCAGAAGAAGGATTTTTGAATGGAGAAAAGTCTTTAGAAAGAAATAAGAGCTGAACACCCTGGGAAGAAAATAAATATTATAGCACAGAACTCCAGTTAGAAATCTCCATTTCAACACAGCAGAACACCTTCTTTTGGATAAATTGTTTCCCAAAGAATGAGTCTGGAGCAAGAAGCATCCTGTCATTCCTGATCTATAGGCTCTGTATATGTGAGTCCTGCTGAATACCAGGTAAGCCAACTCAAAACCAACAAACAGCTAATAGGATAAAAGGTGGTCGCAAACTATTATTTACAATCTGTTGTAAATTACTATTTAATTTCCCTAGTGCTTTCCAGTTTTTTCCCGCTAATGCTTTGGACAGAGGAAATCTTCTTATGGAGAAACATAGCAGAAAAGGTTCTGAGAGCTGTGTAAAACTGTCTTTGCAAACAAAGTGAAAGGAAAGCAAGGAAAGTACTTTGTCCACTTCAAGACAGAAATGTATTAGGTTTCTTTCAGTGCATAACTTTAATTATTTTGCAGTTTAGGATGGCAATTCAATGGTTACAAGGACTCTACCCTGGTGTTAAGATGAGCTCTGTGCCATCACATGAGATCCAAAAAGAATAGAAGCCACAGAAAAAAACCAAACCAAAAGACACCCAAAAAAAGCACATTTCATGTGCATCTCTTGCATGCTTATTGGTATCAGCAGCCAATTCTCTGAAGATGTCATGTACAGGGTATACATAGAGGTGGCAAGATGAAGGGAAAAGCTCCTATTTGTGAAAGAACACTAAAGAGAACACACAAATGGCCAGGAAGAATTCAATCAATACCTTAGCCCTTAATTCCAATAAAGCAGCATACTGACTGAAGAATGACTGATTGCCATCCTGCCTCACTGCTGTGTCTGAGCCAGGGCTGGGAAGGAGTGGCTCTGCACGAGCACCCTCCAGCAGAACACACACACACACTGAGAGCCCTGAGGTCACTGCAGGGATGACTGGCCTGGAAGGTGCTGTCAATAGTCAGGGTTTATTTGTCTTCAGAGCTGAAAGCCACAATCCCACCCAGCAGCTGTGACTACCTGTGTGTACAAGGATGCTGATGAAAACAGCCCGGGTTTGTGAGAGAATCTCATCTGTGATGAGTGTGGGTCTTCCTGAGCATCCAGAGCCGTGGGAAGAAAGAGGCTTTTGTACTTCTGGATGATAGGAAAGGCTGTGCTGCTGATTCTGTTAACCTCCACTTTCTGGATGCCTGGGCACAGTTAATGCTCTTGGCACAAAAATGTGGAAGTAAAAAATTCACCCTAATTTGAGCACATTCTTTTAATGTTCCAAGGCAGCAGACTTTATGACTAGGCCTTGTTTTTATGTCAAGCTCCTGCAGTAAAATTTGCCCAGTCTCCATAATCAAGTTTCATTCACCTTCCTTTTTCCACAAACAAATCACTGAGATGTGGAAGACACATCCTAGCAGACAGATCTTCAATTCTACTGCGGCAGCAGAGTGCAGCAACTAAGGATTTCCAGCCCTTAGTCAGCACTGAGCTACTCTGCAACCCAGAGATAATACTGACACTGCCCTGAGAACATCTGAAGGCAATGCAGCATGCCTCCTTACAAAATTTATATTTATTAGCTTTAGAATGCTCTTAATTGGCCAAAGCAGAGGTGGTTGTTGGGTGCATTCCTCACCGAACGGTACGCAGTTAAATACATCTCTGAGAAATTCAGCAGAACTGACATTTGGTGCCAGCAATGCAGACAGGAGTCAGAAGCTGTGAATTCCTTAAATTTATTGCAGGATATAAAGGGGAGATCAGGTAGCACTGATAAATCTTGAGGGCTGCCACAAAACCCCAGTCAGATGTCACGAGCTATAACCCTTAGAGAGAGGGCAACTCAGAATAATTCTTTCTGGTGTTAGTTGCACTGTCAGGAGTTATTTCTGCTGCAGAGTTTCACCTCCCTGCAGGCACAGGGAGCTGCTCAGGTAGCAGCTGGCTTGCACCTGGGACAAGAGCTTTCCAGGTAACCCTGTGCAAGGCCAAGGTGCTGGTCCTCAGAATGTTACACGTCCCTCAACAGCAAAAAGAAGAAAATGTTTCTCAAACAGCAATGAAGCACTGACTTGGTATCTGTAAAGTCCTTCTCTGACTATCTGCCATGCACAAAATAAAATTAATTCAGTGCTTTGCAGCAGTTCTCACAGGGTAACAGTTATTCCTCTTCACATCCTCTCTGCCTCTTTAAACCACACTTTCTCATCTAACTTTATTTAAGAAAAAGGAGGAAATTAATTACATCTCAAGTAATTAGAAATTTAAAATCCTTTAATTCACTTCTCTCAGACACACAGCTTTAGAATATATTAAGATGTTAGGTCTAATACTCTCCTCAGAAGCCTGAGAGACTAATTTATTTTGATGGAAGGCACACATGCCTCTGAAAGCAAACACAGCCATTAACTCCTTTAATCCCTCCCCATCACAAATGATATATTTTGTTATTTAACTACTGAATCGTTAAAAAAAAATCCTGAGACAGGCTCCAAGAGAGTCAAAGGCAGGGATATGAGGGATGAAGACTAACAACAGCCTGCCTTGCCCTCCCACCCTGGCAGGCAGCAGTAAAACACACTGCAGTGTTTACAGCCCTGCCTGTCTGCAGGCTGGCTGAGCGTGTCCCAGCAGACCCAGCTCTTCCAGGCATAAACACTACCAGACATCTCTAGTTCAAAGCACCACGAGAAATTTGGCTCAATGTCTTACAAACAATAGACTTGGAACATTTAATTGACCATGAGTTTCACAAATTAAGTCGGTTTACAGAAATACTACCTTTAAATGCAATTTCTGTACTTACTGCTGAAAAAAAGGGCACATTAAAACAGGATGCACTTATTTTTTAAGCACCCTAACACACTTGACAAAACAAGCAGCAAATGCACAGATAATCTGATGCCATGTTGCTGAACTAGACTGGTGTTGAATTCCAGCTTCAGCACTGTTAACACACTGGGCAAGCTGAACTCCTGGTGGTGTCCCAAGAAGACACTGCCAAGGCGCAGTGCAGCACTCAAAGGAGACACTACCACCAGCTTTTACACTACAGCATTTCACACCAGACCCACCCCTGGGCATGCTGGCTGTGTTACATGGCTGGGCCTGAGGGCTACATAAACTCCATGGTCACAATCTGTTCTCCTAATCTGGGAGATTAAGAACACATCCCAGTGATTACTGGAGTATAATAATTTTTTTTTTGCTGATACCCTAAGTGTTATCTGGCATGACAGCTTGCAGTAGATAACCTGAATTTTAGAAGATTAATTATATAAATATTAAATAATACAGGCTGCAAAACAAATGGGAGTTGGACAGGTCAGAAAAAGTATTTTAGAGAGGAAATGTTGGTACCTCATTGAAGGTATCTGTGGAAAGAACTGTAATATTCCCATACCCAAAAATTGAATTTCAAAGTGGCACCCGCAGTGCACTAAAATGGAACAGCCCTCAGTAAATATTTATTTCACAAGTCACCTACAAAAAGCCTATAATGATTTTTTTTCTGAAGCTTTATTATTATAGATTGGCAAGAATTTAAATTAATTTTTTTAAGCGACGCAAAGCAGACAAAGAAGCCTAAAGCTGATGAAAATCTGAAGGCACAAGAGGACACTTCTTTAGAAGCCTGAAGATTAAGAGCTTGTTATGCTGCAGAGCAATTAACACACTTGAACTTAAGCAGGGGATAATTTCTTCCAGATGAGGAAGCAAGGTGGACAGAGGACTCGTGGTTAATAATTATCCTAATCTACTTTCACCATTCCCACACTGAGGTTTTTAAACCAATGGGATTTAGCAGCAAAGCAGGATAATTTGAGCCTGTGTACAGAGGATGATGGAGAAGAGGTTTTTTGCTAATACACTCACTCAGGGCTGTCTCCCTAAAGCTCTGTGTCCCCTTTCCATATGCAGTGTCCATCACTCCCTTAAGAGGTGAGCTGGCACCCAGTCATGTGGCAGAAACACACTGGGCTCTGCCACCACTGGGCAAAACACTGAGGGTGGGTTGTAGATATTCCACCTAACCCACAACAGCCAGCACTTGCTAGAAACTGCAGTAGGTCACCCCAAAAAGGCTGTCAAACTGGAACTGTTCCTAAGGCATTCAGGAAAATGGATGTGAGCCACTTACAGCAAAGGTTACAAGGCAAGGCCTTTTTTGGGGGAGAAGCTCGAGGAGCTCCCTCATGACTGAGTGAGCAGAAGGACAGGATGCATGCAGGAAAGGTGAGATGTTTAGGGTGTATCCCCTTTTGAGACCCTGCATCATTCATCCTGAAGGCAGCAAAGCGCAGAGTGGGATTACGGGTACATTTCTGTATTTCCATATTACATTATACACCAATTTATAGCATATTATGTGACCACATTTGTAATCATCCCACACCAACAGCATTGCTGCAGCACAGCACCCACCAGAGACTCTGCACTGGCAGCAGCTTGAAGCAGTGACTTGGGAAATGTTTGCAGTCTGTTTTGTCAGGGTGAGTGGTGAAACAGTCACCTTGGCGTTGCTTGTGATGCTGTTAAAGGCTCAAACACATCTTAAAATCATCACAGAGATCTGTATTGGCATTCAAAGGGAAAAAATAATGCCCTGAGAGATAAGAATTCGTGTATGCCACGAGCTGTGCAATCCCATGACAGATATAGCAGCAATCCCCTCAGATACACTGACTGCAGAAAAGGTCTGCCAAAAGCCACACGGGCTGATGAAAAATAATTTGTCACAGTTGGTCATAGCTGGGGGAGGGGATCCAGATTAGAAAAGTCATGCTGTGTTAAGAGAAAATGGGAAGAAATTAAAAATTACAAGAGTGAACAAATGGCATCTTCCCAAAGGATTTTAAGTACCATTTGAAAATAATCCAAGTACAAATATTTGATGGAAAAGAGAACCATTTTCAGAAAACATCACAGGGTTATTTAGGTTGGAAGATACCTCTAAGATCATCGAGTCCAATCAGTAACCTAACTCTGCCAAGTCCACCACAAACCCATGTCCCCAGGTGCCACAGCTCTGTGTCTTTTAAGGCCCTCCAGGGATGATGACTTCACCATTCCCCTAGGCAGCCTTTTGGAGAAAAAGCTTTTCCTGATATCAACCCTCTCCAGGCACAACCAGAGTCCATTTCTTCTCATCCTGTCACTTTTTGCCTGGGAGAAGAGACTGGCACCCACCTGGCTCCACCCTCCTGTCAGGGAGTTGTAGAAAGCAACAAGTTCCCCATGTTAAGCCCCCCACAGCTCCCTCAGCCACTCCTGGTGTTCCAGACCGTTCCCCAGCTCCATTCCCTTCCTGGACACACTCCAGCACCTCAGTGTCTTCCTCCAGTGAGGAGGAGCCCACATCTGAACAAAGAATTTGGGATGCAGCCTCAGAAGTGCCAAGCACAAGGAGAAAATCACTGCCCTGGTTCTGCTGGTCACACTGGTGCTGAGGATGCTTATTTTGAAGGTTTGGTACTTAAATGTCAACAAGAACATCCTTCCCACAGGGGGGGCTCAGGCCAGGGGCTGACACACATCTCAGGGATTTGGTCTTTGCAGATCGTGGACAGATAAAAAATATCCAAATTAAACATATCCTCCTGATGGATTATCTACACTGTACTTTCCACTTTTATTCCTACATGTAAAAAAAGCCTACAGCTAAACGAGGATTCCATATGTGAAGCACAAGAAACTAAAATATACAAATGTTCAATCACACACACAGATCATTAAAGACCTAGCAGAATCAAACCTCCTAGACAACACACTGCATGCAATCTTCCTTCTGTGAGCTGCCATTCATCATTCCTATCAGCATTTACATCCTGATGGTTAACATCCACAGAAGCTTTGAAAATTCTTTGGGCCCTGCACAGCTGTCTGCCATGAAAAACATCTTTCAAATACCTGGCCTATTAGTATCAAGAAGGATCCTCCTACTTAAATGTATCAAATCCAGAAAAGGTGCAGAAACACAACCAAACACCAAAGGATAACTAAACGTGGAACAGGATCAGGTTCAAATGGGATATTTATATGAAGGCTTTCTGATGCCTTGCAATGCTAGTCTCGCCTAAGTTGCTAAAGAGATGTTTCTAACCCAACAATGTTATCAAAATAAGACAGGGAACAGTAAATGCACAGATTTTATATAAATTAAGGTAAAGAATGCTCTGAAAATGCAGATATTGTCCTTCTGTAAAGGAAAATAAGCAAGAGATGGAAAACAAGGAGGTCAGGCTGTCTAGAAAAGTAGAGGAACTTGAGTGGCAGAACCACATCAAATCATTTTCAGTACTTGTCAATTACATTTTCTTCCTCTGTTAAAGTTACACAGAAGGACGGGGGCTGCCTTCCTCCCTCTTACTAGAATCAAATAACAGGATCCATTTACAACAGTCAGAAAACTCAGCACCTGGCTGATGACTCATGCAATGAGCTTATACCCAGCTGAAAGACAGACATCATCCCCTGAGAGAGCACTTTGGGTTGAAATGTATACACAGACTTCTACACAGATCAGGTCCCTGCAGCAACTTAAAATATGCAAGGATGTGAGAAAATTACCAATTTCCCTGCTAATATAAAAAAAACTTGCAGGTCACTAACTCAAATACCTTTCCTGTAGTGAAGAAAGTTCATTAAGGTATGCTTGACAAATGCAATCTCTTAACTAAAAGGATAAGGATCCATCAAAATGAGTCTGATGTAAAAAGTTTTTTAAAAGAGTGTTGAGTTTACATCATATGCTTCTTGTTTTTTAATGTACTGCACTGAAAACATACCTTAAGAAAATATTGGAGCTAACAAAAATCATTATCTTCAAAATTTGTTGTGCTAGCAGTCTATTTTCAGACTAGTTTTAATAATTTTGGTTTTCATGATAAAAAATTCACTTACTTTCAACTAAATTTTGGAAAACAGTAAGGCATCTTATATGGCAAACCTCTGTAAACATTCCTAATAAATACACAGAAATCTGGGTTTACTTATAGTTTGTTTAATTGTTCTTAATGGTTTACCTTTGGGGAGTGGGGCAAATTCCTCCAGAGTGCCAAAAGAAACTTTGCATCCCCAAACCAATAAACTTTTCAGAAACAACAGTCTTGCTACCAAAAAAGGATGTTTGGGGATTTGTTTGTCTGTTTAAGAAGCTCCTCAGTGTAATCTACAAACAAGAATATAATGGAAACAGACATTATGAGAACTTAATATACTAAATTAATTTTTATAGGCTAAACAGTAGAAGAATCAGTATGAAAAATACATAGACAAGAGCTAAGTTGGATTCTGTAGTCAACTCCCACATGATTAATGCAACACCACAATATTGGGGCCTATGAACTGTTTATTAAAAAAAAAATGCCTAAAATTTCACTTAAGAAAACTGACTTGTTAAGTCAACAAAGTTTTTGAGGGCAAAATCTTTCTCAGCAAACAGCCTGAGACTTGCAACCCAGACTCCAAGTGAGCTGCAGCAAAAAGGGAAGCAAACCAAAGCTGGAACTGCACACATTGCAAACTGAGAGATGGGCAGTGTGTTATTAATTCCCTCAATAGTGCTTAATGCTAATACATTAACCTTCACTCCATTCCTCAGAGGTGGTCTGTTAATCCCAGCTGCTGACAACAAATTAAAGCACAGAAATATTAAATCCAGCAGCATAAAAACAAAAGAAAAAAACAGAAAAAAAGCTCCACAGACAAGCAAAACACCAACCAAACAAACGAACAACAACAACAAAAAAAAGCCACTGCTTATTTGAGGACCCAGACACAGATGCTTAAACATTGATTTTCATTTTTCACCTCTTGGAAGTGTAATCTTCTTATGGCAGTCATGACTACCACATTTTTGTACACATTCATGTGGCAAACACAAGCATATTCCTACACAGATATTTGTTGACCTTCTTTTTTAATTAAAAATTCTGTTTGCTTTTATGCTCAGGCACCCATCCTGCAGTCAGTGAGTTCTTGCGGCAGTCACTCAGTTCTTGCAGCAGTCACTCACCCAGCCTGTCACCAACCCCAGGATTTTCCCTAAGGCCATGTAATTCCTGGAAGGATGAGCCAGATATCCCTGCTGTACACAGGGAATGTGCCAGAGGTGTATTGACCTCAGAACTGCACTTCCAACTCAACTGCAAAACTCCTGGTGAATCTCAGAATTCACTTTTAAAACAAAAACCAACAAACCAAATGTCATTGCCAAATGTAAACCAGAAGGTTTATACTTTTGTATTACTTCACACAGACTATTTTCACACTTGGGAATAACAGCTGCAGGAAGTTCATATAATAAAGATCAAGGTGTTCAAGGCACTGTCTCTGAATTTTCAATTAAAAACCCACCTCAGTAATCTCAAATCTATGCGAGTGTGTTCTTTAGGATTTGCATGTTATGAAATGACATAGAGAAGGTGAGAAGGAAATGAATGTTTAGTTTCTTCTGCTGTGAAAAATTAGTAAGCATGAAATCAAGTTGGAAGTCTGATGTGGCAGTTTTGAGACCACAGGCAGGGATGTTCTAGGACTGCTTTTTTTGGGTACAGGTTCAAGAACAGCTAGAAAATAAAACGGCTGAGGGGAGGCAGAAATAAATTACTTGAGGAAACTGAATGAAGATGAGTCATGCCCCAAAAGGAAGAGTTAAGTAGAAATTGCCTGTCCAAAGAGGAAATTTTGGTGACTCAGCATAATGACAAATAACAAACATTAAATTCAGAATGTATGCACAGAAATTGATATGATTACCAAAGACAACAGCAGTGAAGATGACACCATCTGAACCGGTATTTTTCCCTGAGTGAATGCACTCATCCAAAAGCTAATTCAAGAAGAATCCAGTGTCCTGAAAAAGCTCTCATCACCTTTCCTAGACAATGTTCTGTGCAAACAATGCTGAAACATCTGCCTGGTGAGGATAGCACCAGGCACTAGGAGCTAAAATTGACCAGAAATGTTTGGTGATTTTATTCCTTCAGACCAAAGTCTCTGTATATGCAGCTATTGACATTCCTCAGCAAATGAATCCTCCACTTTGGACTGATCATAACATTCAGATCATTCAGGAAAAAAGCACAAGAGCAAAAAATTGAGGTTTGGGTCTGCTCTTACAGCACTCATTCTCTACAGCTCTGGTGTTCTGTGGTATTTTTACATCTATAGAGTTCATTGAGTTATTCTTGTTCTATTCAGAGCAGGTTAGAGCCAAATGCTGAAACCTTGCTGTCTAATTCCAAACCTCTCCATTACACACACAGCAGCCTGGAGTGTAAAAAGATCCTCAGGAATTTCAGCCTTCATAAAGGCACCTATTCTCTGCATACAAATAATTACAGTACTTGACACAGAACTCCCAGCAAGACAACAAGGTCACCTCCCCATTGAGGGCTACTAGACGTGAACATCTGTCACTTAAACAAATGTCACTGAGTGTATCAACCTGAAGGCTTCACTTATCCACAGAGAACAGGGAAAAAAAGTTGTGTTTTCAGGTTTATGGGGTGACATCTGTTTGAGTGACAGATGCCTGTGCCACAAGAGTACTGAACACAATGTTTTTGTGAGAGAGTAATCACCTCCAAAAGTCTTTACCTGGAACAATAAACTGACTGTTCACTCTTTCATGATAAGGTCTTTTCATACTTTAAAAATCCCATTTATCAGGGACTGAAGTGGCAAAATTTAGGAGCTGCATATGTTAAAGTAAGGCAGCCTAAAGCCTTTAGAGACACTGAGTTGTTTGTGCCTCACTCAGCCTAAATCCTGGTGTTTAGATCTCATTATCTCGGTTTGACCGCAAGACTGCAAACAAGGCGTGCAAATCTGTAAAACATCCAGCCTCATTTGTATCAGAATTAAACACTACTTTGGGTAGGGTACAGTTTGGGGGATATTTATTTTTACTGCTGAATGCTACACTAATCTGCATGAATTGATCATTGTATTGAATTAGCCATTATTTGATGATTATCTCAAGCAGAACAGAACAACCCCAAACCAGCAGGGAGTCTTTATCTAAAACCAAAGGCAAACAGATTAAAACTGTGAAAACACGGCTCTGTAATTTATTAATTAATATTTTTTGTGTTGTTTCATTAGAATTTAAGTACTTGTTGGGGAGGCTATTCATTATTGATTGGATGCTGCAAACCCTGTAAAATATTCCATCAAGGATTTTGTTCTTCAGTAAATGGGATGCTTGAACAAGGGTCTACAACCAGGTGGGGTAAGTAAATTTTGCATTCTTTTAGCAATACAATCATTTCATCAAAAGCCACAGCCTGAGAAGAAAGATCAGAAGATTTGGCTAAATACAAACTAAAACTGTCAAGGCAATGTGTCTATGGAATAATGGATTCAAATCCAGGTTCTCCCCTTAGGAGGTATAGCAAAGCTATTGATGACTTCTCCATCAGTCAAGTCTTCTAGCAGAAAATGAACATTCTATGATCTATCAGATAACCCAAACCATAATTTTTTACCTTCTTTCTATACACACAAAAAGAACTAAATAATTTGATTTTAAAATAACTTGACAAAACATGGCAAAGCACCATTCCAGTCTCCTAAGACTGTCTAGCCCTGTCCTCCTTCATGAGTGACTCTCTCTGGAGAAACATCAGACCACTCCAGCATCTCTCTGAGTTATATATTAAATACACCCAACAGATTATATGCAAAGGAGCTGCAGGTCTGGATATATTAGTGGAAAATGAGTTTGTCCAGATTGGAAGTGGGTTATCTAGTACTGAAGAGGGAAACACACCTTGGAAAGGAAGAGCAGCTCACTATGAAGAAATGTAGCAGTTGTTTTGATGCACATTAATATTTTGAAAACATCAAAATACATAATTCCCACCCCCAACAGTGTCATCAAAGCTATGTTTTAAAAAAATAATTCAGGAAAAGGGGAAAAAGTGACACTTCAAACTTCTCCAAGGCCCATGACAAAAAAAAGCAATACTGACACACATGTATTTGTCCAATATGGTATATGAATTTTCAGCTCTACAACTTCACAGAAACCCAACAGATTTACCATGACTTGTGGACCATATCCCTGAGAGTTCTGGCTGTTTTTACAGTGGCTCCCTGTGTTGGAAAACCCAGCTCTACAGAGATGGGGCAACTGAGAGGCATTTCAAAAGATTTTATTCCATTATCAATCTCATAGAAGGATGAGACATAAGAGATGCAAAACTCAATGCCATTCCATCAGAAACCAAACTATTTCTTTGTTAAAACACCTATAAATGTTTATCAGCCTATTAGCTTTTGCCACACAACGCTGCTAATACTTCTAACACCAATCACCTGTTATTTTACCCCACGTGGGTCTTGCTACAATGCATCTTTCACAGTTCTAATTATCCAAAATATCTGCTCTGTTTGCAAGGCCATCATTTCAAACTTGTTTCCAGTTCAATTTCTCTCTCAACAACGTCTGTCCTATTCCATGGCCTTTCTGAGTCAGCATGTTTTATCTCAGAATTTGCACACAGATGTACGAGACTATGTGAGCTTTCAGTCAGGCTTTGAGAATCCTCTACAAATCCATTCCTCACATCTCTGGACACCCAGGCCCAGCCCATCCCTTGCTCCCCTTTCACTGGAAAAGTGAGGAGACACCTGGAACAGCAGGATGGGCAAGGGAAGGAAGCCCAGCAGCTTTGCTGTGAGGGAGAGACTGAGGGACAAGAGCAGGGTGAGTGGCACACAAGGATAAAGAATTTGCCGATATTTCTATATCCTTGCATAATTTGCAAGGAAAAAGAATCTGCAAATTCTCTATTTGCAGGATAGAGAACTTGCAGGTAAAGAATTTGCATTGCAATCTCTTGCCTGGAGAGCACAACCTGGCCACCACAAAAAGGGGGACCGGGAGGTGGGAGGGGCACGGAAAAAGTTGGAGAAATTGAAGTCTCTGCTCAGACTGCCCACAAGAAACTATTCCATGACAGTATATTCTCCCCGGTAAATTTAGTGCCATGATAGGAAAATAAATTTACAGCAAAAGCAATGACAGCTGTCTGTATCACAGCTCATTTCCACTCAAAAAGAGATAATTTTTCAGATGCTTACGATTCACGTCCTGGTTTTGAGATAAATTTGGCATATTTATTCTTAATTTGTAAATAATTTTTTAAAGCTTTGAAATAAAAATGATTAGAGGGGGGAAAAAGCGCTTCATGCTTATCAGTATATATTTATGTGCAATCACACAGATTTTTTTTGTGATAGATGTTCAGAATCTGAAAACTAACAGAAGTCATATTTCAGATTAAGAGTGTCTTCTGGTTGACCAAAAGTAGCTATACAACTTTTAATTTATTTTTCAATTATTTTACAGTATATCTAATATTTTTTTAATACACATAACTCAACTATGCAAATATCATCACTGCACTTTTATATTTAGTATATTCAGCAGAACTAGCTCCTTAAGTCAACAGACAAAAATTGTGGTCCCATTCCACTAATCAGTGTGCCACAGGCAGTTTACTTTCCCAAGGACGAATATACCAAAACAAAAATATGTAAAATAAAGAAATAAATATGTTTCTCCTTTTTTGTTTTTTAGTTGGTTGGTTTTGCACCACAGATAAGGGAAGCTGCAAGTAGTTCAGGGGGTTTGATAGCTACTAATTGTGTTCACGTCTAATTTTTTTTTTTTTTACTTCATTATTCAAGGTCAAGGATAAATTCATGAGGTGCATTCACATCTCCTGCATCCAGGTTAAATCACTGAGGCACAGAAATCAAAGCCAACATCCTCACTGAAGCACAAAGCAGTTTTGGCCAAAAGCCCAAGGGGTCTCCTCAAATATTTGTATGTTCCTTCATTCCAGGCTATTGCAACAGTCCCCACATCGATCTGTCACCTTAAATACTGCTATCGGAAGGATATCAGAATAAAACCCGATCACGTGCCTTAATGGCCAACTACGCATTTTAAATCAAAGACTGAATAAATAAAGCTTATAAGCTAATAAAGCTTAAAAAACCCTGGTAAGCTCAGTAGCATCTCACCATGGAATCAGCATTACAGCTATTATAGGTGCTTTTTCTGTTGATAAGGCTATGAACAAGTAAAGCTGACTATTTTCTTAATCCCCAACTTTCAATCATCACCCTGCAGACTAAACTGACATATGGATAAAAGGGATTTAATTATCTCTGTAGCCCTAAAAAACTCAGAAGAACTTCAGAAGAAAGGGCAAGGATTTCACTATAAATACTGCAAAAACTTAAGATTAACTTCCATTAACTTAGCTGCTAAGTTAAATCAGTCCACATTAGTTAGGACTTAGTTTAATCAGTCCAAATCACCATGGTTGAAAGAGTTAAATATTTTAAACCTGTGCTACTGAAAGTTACTTTAATAATAACTTTTCCCTAAAATTCCTCTGCCCTTTTTTTATTGTTTTCATATTATTTGACTTTTTTTCTTAGTTATGCATTTCTTGCATTCCTCCTCAGTATCATGAGACTATAAAGGAAATTTATATTTCAAAGTATTTTAAATTACTGGTGTATAAAACTGAATTAAGGCAATCAGCTTACCAGTAACGAAACCTGAATTCAAGGCAAACTAAATAAAATTCAAATTGAATTAATGGGTATATTTCGTGTTAATCATTTTATTTATTCAGACTGGCTAGATGCATCTCAAACAGCACACCTCACAAAAATAGATTTAACAGATCAAAACTTCCCACGGGGAATTTAAAGGAATTTTAATTGAAATGTGTCAATATCCCCTACAACAGTCAGGCCACAGCTGGACAATGCCAGAGAACATCCTGTCCCAACCATTCACACATTGACACAACTGCCTCACCTTGCAAACATTTGCTGTGTGCTTTTCATTAAAATTAGAGGGAAATTAGTACTTTTCCCCTTGAAAAGGTCATTTCACATGATTTCTCTGCTTCCTTTTGACCTCCCGCTTTCATTTTGTGATGGGAATTGTGGAGCTCCAGCCCACACTGCTTCTTATCTGCTGTGTGTATAAAGCTCAGCCTGGAGAAAGTCTGGGCTTTGTGCTGGATTTAGTTTTGTACAGAGCAAACCTTTTCACAAGTGTCATAAAACACCACACATGGTGGTTTTTGCATGTCCAACTCGTTGGCACACTCAGGCATCGAAGTCTATCCCAGCTTAAAAAGAGCCTGTTAGGAACTGTAAGGACAAGCTAACACTTCAGAGAGATTTCCAATAAATGTAAACCAAAAGCAAACCTGCTTCATCCAAGCATGGTACTAAAGCTCTTTTTCTTTTATCTTTCAGCAGTGACTTTCCTTTAGGCAAAGGGATATTAAAAACAAAAGTAGCCAGTCCCAAACTTACAGGAGTTTTCATGTGTGTAAGGAAACAAAATACATCACCAAATATTTCAGCAATAATTTGTTCTCTTTGCATAATCCTTGTAACCTTATAGCTGCTAACAGTAGAAACTGGGAGATGAATGACTTTGTGGAAAAAACACTTCTAAAGAGTTTTTTTAATTAATTATCTGACAGAGAAACTATTACACTAATGCACTGTGAATGCAGACGAACTAAGAGTTTGAGGAGTTACTAGGTCAAACCCTCTAAATCATAAACTGTAACAGATTTTATGAAAATATGTTGATTTTGGCTGAGGCACTGGTCTAACAATCAGCAATGGCATTAGGAGAAAACCACAAGTACTGCTGAACTAAACTGACAGTATACAAATGTTCTGAATATTAAAACTACTTCTGCACGAACAAAAACAGATACATTAGTACCCAGCACATCAGTACAAATGGAAAAGGCATGGGGAGATTGGCCTGTGTGACAAGTGGTAAGTACAAAAGATAAAAGAATTTTTCAATTGAAATAAGATTTTTTTTTGTTTTCTGTCCACCACTGCTCCATCACCTTCTGGACATGGCTTGTAAAGAGCCCACTGAAAGGCCCCACAAGGTTCAGTTTGCCTTTTTTATTTGAGAAAGCTCTTATTCATTGTGAAGAAATACACAACTATTGCTTTTCTTCTTATTAAATACTGTGGTAAAACTAAGCTAGACTGCTACATTTTGCTGAGCATCTTGCAACAACATACATTCCGCACCACAGACTTTTGTTTTCTTTGGGGGAGGCGTTATGCTTACTGTAGAGAGCTTTTATACTAATATATTGAGGTTACAGTTCTTAATTAGAACAGTTGTGTACTGCATGCATTGAATTCAAGTTATCCCATATTTTAAACCAAAAAAAAAAAAACCAAAAAAAACCACCAAACCAGTCTTCCAATCTATCTATGCCAGTTTTATGACTCCAGCACAAAACCAGGGATCTAACTTTAGGTGGGCTCACAGTGGGGATATTGAGATTATCCAGCACCCCAAAGCCACACCAAAGGAGTTGTTGCTGATCTGTTACAGGAGACATACACACACACTTACACAGCAAAAACCATCACATTTAACACACACCAGCAGGAGAACAGGAGTGAAAACTTGACTTGGACAGCTCTGAGCTCATTGTGATGATGATGCCACAGGAGTGACCACGGTCTGGCCCACCACATCCAACACGTCAGGGGACAACACCAGAGGGGTCAGGCTGAGGGAGAGGATGCAGACAGGGAAAGAGAACAAGTGGCTGCTCCTGAACCATCCTCCACAGGAGTCTGGAGAGGACTGCAAGCAATTCACAGCCCACTCCCATCCCAGCTCCCCTCTGCCTGCCTGAGTGAGGACCAGAAGGGAGGAGAAGAGATTTAGGAGGTGCCTGCTGACACAGGACCTGAGCATGGAGCAGGTGCCTCCAGCCCCCTTTGACACTCAATGGGATGCAGAAATGGCACAAACCTCTTATTTCTGTGTCTCTTGATGCTCCATGTACATGGCCAAGGGTTTGACCCTAAACAAATAAAAAAAAGTGAATGCTGTAGTAGTACACACCAGTAAAAGTTAAATCCCCCACAAAAAAAAAAAAACAAAAAAAAACCAACAAAAAACCAAAGAACCAAAATCCAAAAAATCCCAAAACAAACAGCTCTTCTCGTTAGTAGAATTTAAAAAAAAATTAAAAATGAGGGACCAAAAAGTTGTTATTAAGAAAAAACAAAACTAACTGAAATCCAGACAACAAAGTCAGGTCAATGTAAATATAGAACAAAAAAATATGCTGCTGAGTTTATAAACAGCATCCAAGCTCTCTTCTATGTATTTTTAAAAAATATATTGCATTTTCAAAGGTTCCATG
This sequence comes from Argya squamiceps, assembly GCA_037834095.1. Taxonomy (NCBI): domain Eukaryota; kingdom Metazoa; phylum Chordata; class Aves; order Passeriformes; family Leiothrichidae; genus Argya; species Argya squamiceps. Next base: position 547,803 of record JBBMKD010000002.1, read on the forward strand.
CAGGTATACTTAGAGCCACTTCCACAGTCCAACAGTTACAATGTTTAATCCTATCAGCAGGAGAGCATGGTTTACTACAAAAAAAGACCTCAGTAAAGAAGTTGGGAAATTATTTGCACTAGAAGTAATTTACCAAACTAAAACTTTCCTGATTTGGCATGTGCAGCTGGGAGAGGAGTTACCAATTTTCCTCACTTGTACATCTACTAATAATCCCAAATTCATCTGCATGACATACTGGGAAGGCAGATTTAAGTCCATCCCAGAAAATCTCACCTTGGAAATCCTGATCTAATTCATTCTTTCTCCTCTCCCGAGATGGGGCTGAAGGCCTCTAGTGCACCCCACACTGCCATGTGTTTTAAGGAAAGCAAATATTCATTTCATCTCTGCACCATTACTATGGTCTTCCAAGCAAACCAAGACACAGCCAAGTTTCCAAATGCTGTTTATTGGCTTCAATCACTATTTTTTTTTTTAAGTAGATAGTGACTAGAACATTAGTCCTCAGGTCACTAATCAGAGGCAATGGGAAGATACAGCTCAGCCAATGCTAAAATATTAAGTGCAAGGAAGAAGAGATGGGAGGAAAAGAAGAAGCACCAAGAGTCTGGCCAAGCACTTGCACAAAACAACTCAGCCTAATGCACTTGGAGTCACTCTCGGCTGGAAATCACTGAGCAGAGCTGCACTGAGAGCCAGGAGATGAGATTAATGAGGTCACTGCCTACCAGAGAGCTCCTGGCAGGAACTGAGGCCAAGGTTCCTGGCAGGAGAACTTGGGATCTGCCAGCAGCTGCAGGAGGCAGATGAATCAGACCTTCACACAAATGTCCACGCCGGGGGACACAAACAGAAAAACAGAAAACCCTGTAATGTGAAAGCTGCCCTGCTTGTGTAACTGACCACATTAAACTACATTTTAATAGCCACAGGACATGTTAGTTCTGGCTTTTTAAAGCAGCTTTGAAGAGCAACATCTGTTTCCTAAAAATGCAGAGTCCAGCTTCTCAGTGAAGTTCTCTACCACCAGATCACACATCACTCTGCAGAGGGGCAGCATCCATGCCTGAGACTGGGACACTGCTAACAGAAGGAGACCCTGGGGCAGGACAAGACTTGCCTAATACCAAACAAAACAGCCCAAAAAGCATACAAAACAAATACACATGGGAATTTATTATAATTTAAAAAACTATCTTGGTGACAAAAAAAAATACACCTTCTTCTGCAATGGAGCACAATGCACTGGTCCTCTTAATTTGCTGGTCCTACATTTGAAAGCCTTATCTAGACATTCTTAATTCCAACCCATTCTATAATGACAAAATCTAATCAATGTGATTACATGACCAAGGAAAATATCACATTTTTGAGCAAAAAAAATTATTTTTACTATTAATGCATTTGTGTCACAAAACTTGTCTACTTTCTTGAAACAGCAAAAAATTAATGTAGAGGAACATACAACTTTCCTCTTTACTCCTTGAAGTAGCAAAAAATTAATGCAGAGGAACATACTGCTTCCCTGTTTACTCTGAATAAAAAGCAGCAACCCTCCAGTCCATGAAAATAATCAAACATTCCATCTGTGAAGTTATCATTGGCATGTGCCATTCAGAATATGAGGCAACAACTGGCCATGTAGAATGGACAAGACTAATTTATGTCATTTTAGGCCTTCAGACTTAGGAAAAAAAAAAACAACCTTACAATAAAAGGTGCATTTCATGACACCAAATTACAATCATTAGATGAGTTACCCTACTCTAAAATAATTTTTAATATGTTTAGCTCCTTGAAATTGTCTTTTTAGATTGTCCCCTAATAAAATATTTTTTTCAATAAAGTAATTTACCAAGAGCCAAATTGCTTTGCTCCTATTAGAGCTTCTCCTGTACCTGTTTTATTTTTGCCTTGACAATGTATTTTAAAGGCAGTAAAGCAGAAAGCAGTAAAAGAAGCAATAATGAAGGAAGAGACACACAAAGTGATCCTTAATGGATTGTCAGCTCATGAAGGCAATTCACAAGCTGCAGCAAAATGAGTCCTATGCACAAAAGAAATCAATACTCATTGTAGCATCCTTCCTGCTACACTGCAATTTATCAGCTAAGCAGAATGCTGTCACATCTCATAGGTCTCCAAGAGCTCCCTGCTCTCCCAAGCAATATTTATTCTCCAGGGCTTCCACCCCAGCTGAGTCAGATCCAGGAACAGCCCCCAGCCAGTGACTCCAAGAACAAGGCAGAGCCTTCAGCAGCCACGGGCCAGGATGAGCCCCAAACCATGAGGTGGAGAACTGTAGCCCTGGTTTCCTGCCTGAGATGTTCTGGTTTTCTGCAATTCTTTTCCCAGGGAATTTTCTGTAAACAAGAGACATGTTTTTTGTAAACTGTACCTCTGTTTTTGTAAACTGTACCTCTGTTTTTGTAAACTGTACCTCTGTTTTCATTCCTTTCCCTAGGAGGGACTTCTTTTTGATGCCCCTCTGGTCTGACCCAATGTCATTGAAGAAGTTTGCCTTTGTTTCACCAATCAAATTGGTCTGTGTAGAGTAGAATAAAAAAGAAACACATCCCAAAAATAAAAGAGCAATTTTCAGCCTTCTGAAGTCAGAGTCTGTGTCATAGTAGTGTACAACAGCATCAGAGAACCTCACACCTGACACAAGACATCCCTGGAGGGTATTGTGTGCCCCTACTGCTGCTAAAGGCTGCTGAGTCACCAGATCCATGTTTACACAGCAAATAGACACTAACATTTATTATTTAACTTTAAACAGGTACATGTCCAAGCTGCCTGAAATTAGCATTGCATGGCTATGTTTTAAGGACAGATGGTTAAAAAAAAAAGTATTTCTGTCAGATTATACCCTTTTCTGACTGAGAGATGGGGAAACTGGGAGGTGTTTTAAAAACTTTTATTCCATTTTCAGTCTCATGTGAAGGGTGAGACAATGTAGATGTTACAGTTCATGCCATCACAATCAGAAGTCAACTATTTCCTAATTACAATACAATACAAGTGTTTCTTTGCCTATCAGCTTTTGCCAAACAATGCTGTTAATGCCTTAAAGCCAATCATCTAAAATCACCCCTTGTGGGTCCTACTACAATGCACCTTTCATAGTTCTACTTCTCCAAAGTATCCAGTCTTACTTCCAAGGCCATCACTTGAAACTTGTTTCCAGTTTCATTTCTCTCTCAACAATGTCCATCCTATTCCATGGCATTTCTAAGTCAGCATTTCTTATCTCAAAGTTTGCATACAGATATATACTACATGAGCCTTCTGTCAGGCTTTGAGAATTCTCTACAAATTCATTTCCCACATACTTCCTTAAAAATGAATAGATAAATATCAATAAACAATCCATAAACTCACATTTATGAATCCAAAAATTGGGGAAGTAGTAAAGATTAACAATGATTTTGCTATGAACAAGACTCACAACAATCACACTAGTCATAGAAACCTGGAAATAAGCAAGCACCTAAATTCCTGAAGTTAGTCCTCGCACACAAGCCAAATTTATTAACATGAAAACTTTCAAATGCAATTCAGAGCACAGAGCCCTGCAAACCTATTAATGTGGCTGGATTAAATAACAGCAGAGAACCAAGAGACACAAAGGTCACAGACTCACCATTTACCTAATGGAGCACATTTCTGCATTTCACATCATCTGAAGCCTTCTAATGAAACATAATAGCACCAAAGGAAATAAATCCCCCTTTTAAAGAGGTGAGCTCCCCATCAGCTCACTGCTGTAAGAAGCATTCTGAGCACACCAACCAGCCTTGAGTGGGTGTAAGGGTTGTTAGGAATTTGCAGTCACACAGAAATCTTTTCCTGGAGAGCAATGGTGATGGAACACCTGCCTTTCCATGGGGCAGGCTGGAAGATGCTTGGAAATTTGGGGTGAGAGTTTTGAGATTGGTTTTGAAACACTCAAGAGGGTCAATTTAGGAGTTTTCAGTGGATAAACTGAAAGCCTGATGAGTAAAAGTAAAGCTCCATGTTTTTAAGGCTTCCAAACAGGCACCTTGAAGGACAGATCAGCTTTTCTCCCAATATCTTGCCTCCTCCTCTCAAAGGGACTTGGAAATTTTTTGTCAGATGACTTAAGAAACTGCTACAATAGCCAGAGCAAATTGGAGAAAAATAAACAATCTTGGGAAAGTGCTGCCTACTGCTCTGGTAATTTTTGCCGTTTCTTTCCCTAGGAGATTCCCAGAAATTGCGAATGGAAGGCCATAGAAATTAAATACTGTGTGAGAGAGAAAGTGAGAAACTGAAAGAGACATTGAGAGAGGGTACATGAGAGATATTGCCTCCTAAAATTAGGAGGATAAATGCTAGACTAAATATTGTCAACATAGTCAAGAAAATGTATTTTTCTTAAGAAGCTACAGAATAGCAATACAGCAGAATGACAGCTCCACCTAAATTATCAGTATTTAGCATCACTTCAATACGCACAGAATCCTGGAGGGTTTGTTTGGCAAAATACAATCTAATACACATAAACCTAATAATTTTTATAAAGGACTAGCTGTAACAAAAGTTGCTGGTATCTGCTGAGTTGTGCTGGAGAACACAAGCTATGAAAACACCTAGGGAGCCCCAGGCACAGAACTGCTACCTTGTCAAAAGGAAAAACTATTAATAAAACTAAATAAAAACATCAGTGGTAATAGACACCAAATTTCAAAAACAGACAGTAAAGATCCTCTAACAAAGTCCTCAAAAAACCCAAAGGAACTTTACAGAGGAATTTTCTGGAACTCTGGATCTATTCCTAAGACATTGAGGAACAATGCAATGAACAGCAGGACATGCAGTAAGAATATTCATTTACTGGTTTAAATAGCAGACTTTGTTTTGACCTCAGAACCAGCCAGACTCTGGAACACTCCTCTGCACAATACAAGTTTCAACAGGATTTCCCAGTTACAGAAGACTTTGGCCAGAGCCATCCTGGAAATAACATTATCTCAAGGGGATATGTTTTGATTACTTGGCATTTCCCACCTACTGCTGGTAAATCTCCAAACAAACAATGAAAACAATTAATTGGCAGATTACAGGAACAACAGACTTTCCCTTCACCACTCAGCCTTAAAAATAACATTAAACCATCCATGTACCTCTTCAGCCTTTCCTCACTCTTCTCTCCCACTCCCTCCTTAAACCCACTTCCATCCTGGAAAATACACATTAACCCCTCACCTTTCCACACACAGCCCTGCTTCCAATACATAAAATTCAAAGGAAAAAAACAAATTATACAGTAGAATGACTATTCTGTGCCCTGCTCATTGTTCATCAGACAGTCTGGAGGTCACCACTTAAGACTTAAAACAGGAGAAAATTAAAGACTAAAATGTTGTATAATCTTCGCATGGCAGAGACGTTTTTCTGACTGATTTATTCTCATTGGAAAAAAACCCCCAAAAAACAAAATTGCTATTTATTTTATATATATTTATATTATATATAATATATATATTTATATATTATTTTTGGATGCCCCATTGCTGCAAGTGTTGAATGTCATCTTGGACCAGATTCTGAGCAACCTGGTCTAGGAGAAGGTGCCCCCACCCATGGCAGGGGATGGAACAAGATGATCTTTTCCAATCCAAACCATTCCAGGATTCTATGATTCAGCAGAAAGAATAAGTGCTTTGGACATTGGAATGTGCCTGCAGTTTGCTGACACTTGTGGCTTTAAAGCAGTGAGGATCACTCGAATCAGTTTCACTAAAACATAATGTTGAAGGGTTTGACACGTGCAGAACAAAGCAGGTTGATATGCTGGTAGGCCTGTAACCATAAAATATTTGTGCGAATAGTTTGGGGACACCTAGAGCAACCTAAACTATGGAGCTGAAGGTTAAAAGTTGAGCAGAAGATCTGTACATATTTAAAAAGCCCACACATACATATGCACCTACATGTGTTTTACCTACACATAAAGTACCGATGGATGATAATCAATGTCAATGTATGTAGACACTGGACCTGGTTTTTTGGAGAAAACTTTCTCCCTGTAGTTACTTTAGGAAGATAAAACAGGAATGAGTAATTCATCCATAATTAATACAAGATTTGCAAGTCACTGAAACAATAATACAATATTTAAATTAATTAATACACTGAACCAGCTACTATTAGCCAATTCTGTTACATACTTCTAGATAAAATACTACCCCTACTAACATTTATACACATATTTTATTGACTTCAATAGAACCCTTATTCCATCCTCAATCTGGTGAAACCACTGGCATTCTCAATATTGTGAGGCCAGAACCTACTCAGTATGCCAATCTAATTACAGGTTTTGTCAGACATACATACAAGCTGACAGCTCAAAAGAACTTCCATCTTGAAAAAGCTCCAAGATTTATTACAAATAAGTTGGTCCTCTTACCAAGACACGCAGAGATTAATTAATTTATCTACATTACAACTTTTTTTTTCCATGTTTGCACTCCATTTTTCTCCATAATGTTGTAGCCAGAAGCTTCAGTTCTCCTAGGTCAGATTTTTTACTGGCCCCTTGCCAGACACACAGTGTATATGTACAAAAATCAGGATTTCTTTATATGGAGATACTCAGTTGTCCATCTTCTCAACATGCAGGGCCTGGATCGTAAGTGACAATTTCAGACCAGTGAAACACACTGCCACCCACATCAGGAGAATGTGCAGGGGGACTGAAACCAGCAGCACACCTAGTGCTGCCTTTCCAAAACAGAAAGAAAAAACAAAGCAAAAAAGAAGGGTAACTTACTCTCCCTCTGGTTATTAACAGCTTGATGGAACTTTATCATTCAAAATACACTCATATTCCTTCTTTAGACGCTCCAAGCATGTTTTACTGTACATTGTGACTTTCAGATTCCTCCTCATTTTCCCTCCCTCATCAGACTAATTTGCTTTCGCTGCACGATAGAATCTATCGGCTGAGAGAACATCAGGGATAATCACGACATTTCCAAAAGGATTTATTACAGATTATAACAAACTCATCACCTTAATGGGATTTGTCACACAATAGTTTAAATCAACGCTATAGATCTGCAGAGGATAACAACTGCTTTCAAATATAAGGACCAAACCTGGAAAGAGTCATTAGGTGCATAATGAACTCCCTCAATTCCCATGTAAATCCCAGCAGCCTCCTCAAGAGCATGGATAGGCATGATTAAGCTAGAAAGCACATGTTGCAAAATGCTTCACCTAAGACTTTTTGCTTCTCTCATGCCCTTATTTATTTGAAGTCATTTAAATAATGTTGCAGAAGCCATTCTTGTATTAAGGCATCCATTGCACTGTGACGAGCTGAATTTTCCGTTGTTGGCCCTGGTTTTTTTGGAAACAAAATTTCCTTTAGTCCATTAAAATCAGTTCTATAAAGATCAAAATAAGGGATTTATCTCAAAAAAACTCAACACTTTATCAGTTAGGCTATCAGAATGCTAACATTTAAAACCAATATGAAATAACACACACAAACACTGTCACTCATACCCTGGCCCATTCTCAGTGAGGTTTGGGACTTGATGAAGAAGAAAAGCAATGGAAGGAGCCTCTGGAGCCAGCAGTGCATTAACCCTCTACCAGGTTCCTACCATGTACTCTGAAGAGTCAATGACAGAAAACCTCACAGCTGTCACCAAGACAGGGATTTTACATTCAATATAAACCTTGAGGGAGTGAAAATGAATCTAGCCTATAATGCCTGTAAACCTTGTTCTAACCACAGGTTAGAGTGAGAAAATTACCTTTTGTACATCAGCAATCCAAAGGAGGAGGAGGAAACAGGAGAACTTCAAACACAGAGCTCCCATTGGCAGATAAGCAAACATGGCTAATTCACCACGTTCTCCTCCATAAAATGCTTCCCACAACCTGTATGAGAACTCTGGAGACAAAGATGCTGACAGGAGCATCAGCTGGTAACACACTCCTTTATCTTTTCTCCTCTTCATACACACCAACCCACACAGTCAGCAACTGCTAGTTAATCCAGAGCAGAAGAGGAGTGTGCCTCAAAAGAAACCACACAGAGAATCAAAATGAATTGCTGGTCTCCTCCAGAACGCCAGATACTCCACACCGGAGACAGGAGCAGGAGCTCAGACACCCTACGCTTGCTGACTGCTGCCCCGCTGTGGTGGATGTTTTAACAGACCTAAGATGACAGAGAAAAATAAAATGATCCTCCTTCACATTCCTCTCATATTCATTCATTCTTTGGCATTTTCCTTTAAACTCTACATAAGCAATATGGGAAGCAATAGGGAACAGTGTGGTTACTGAATATTGTTCCGTGTAGGATTTCCCCTGAACTGGAAAAGAAAAAGAACTGCCCAAACATATATTGCTTTTATTTCCCAGTTGAACTGCTCAGTAATTTTTCCTTTTGGTTTGTCAAGCCAGATACACAGCCAGCTTTGCGTGTCTGCCCATCCCCACAAGTCCAGAATTTAGGAAAAGCTGACTTACACAACAGAAGAAAAATATTAAAAATAGGAAGGCTTAGAGGAACAAATAAACACTGGAGAGGAACAGAGGGCATAGGGTCTAAGGCAAAATCCAAAATGCCTTTATCAGCCAGATGAAGCATATTTAATAGCAGTAAGAACAGATACCTGAGCCATGACAGACAAGGAACTACAAGCTTCTCCTTGAACTGTGTCCTTTTTCAAATGTTGGTTTATACTGTGAGAGACTAAATCAGATACATTAAACTTCAAATAATAATCCAAATCAAATGTGTGAATACATACTATAAAATAACCAATTTAGGTGGCTTCAAATTATGGCATTGATAGGAGCTAAAAATTAAGGAGAGTGGAATTTAAATTCCTTGGGAATGAAAGCACTCTGCACTAGAATCAGCCTGCTCAGCTGTCAGGGCTGTTCCCAGGGGTAGTTCCCTCTCCTGGGAAAGTGTCCCTCTGGATAAACCTATGACCAAACCTTTACCTCCTGTCTCCCTTGCGGTGCTGTAGCTCTACTTAATCATCAGCCAGGTCACTCTTTGCTGGCATCTCCACACCTTTCTCTGTAAAAATACCTGCTGTAGTCTTTTTAATTCCCCTTTACAACAGCCCTAGAGAATACACTGGCCCTTTCTATTCCAGTGCAACAATGACAATGATTGAAAAAATACACAAATGGTTGTGTGTTTTCTTCTAATTATCCAACTTGCTGAGGACAGCTAACACAGTCACCTCCCCCACTCCATTCTCAATCCCAACCCACCTCACTTTACTTCAGTAACTCACATTGATTATTTCCCATAGAACTTGCCTCTAATCCAACAGTTTGACTCAAAGCCTTCTTAAGAACTTCCTGCTACAGCCTCCAAAAGTTATTAAAAATGGAAAGCATATAAGACAAACATAAAATCATGTAATTACCGATCATTCACACAGAATCCTTTCCCTGTTCCCAAAAAAATTTTATGATTTCATCACAGTGGATACCTGGCCACCGCATAGATGAAGGTGAGCTACAGTTCATGAGGGCCTTTTAAGGACAAAGCTGGTATTACCAGCCCTCCTCCTCTGCTTGTCAGAAATCAACCCTCTACTTTATTCCCTGGCACACTCCTAAACCAAGGATGGCATGGCAGAAACCAGCCATCCAAAGGGGATGCCCAAGATGCATCCATCCCTGTTTATGGATGCCAAACTTGCAGGCCACCAAATCTCTCCTGGAATTCAAGCCTGGGCTAGCTCAGATACGAAGACAGAGGTGAAAGGGATTTAATGCTGGATTTGTGCTGTTGGCAGGACAGAAAACAGCAGCTGTAGTTTAAGGCTGACACAGACAGTCTGTGTGTGATCCGATACAAAGTCTACAGCCCAAAGCTATCCTTTCACATTCCAGTGAAGAGTGAGATCTGTGCTACATCCAAACATGTTTCTGAGCTTGGCAGGGAACTCAAAGGAAGTGTGCATAAACTAGAGAGAGAGAGAGAGAGAGCCCTGCCATCCTCCACCCAACAGCAAAATCCTGTCCTCTATTTATTTGCCCAAAGTTGACTAATACCTGCCTTCTGAACTGAAAATGTCTCTCATCCAGCCCAGAACTCATCCCAACTGTGCTCCAAAGAAACTGCATTCAGATAGACACAAAAAATAAAAATCCAGCCAGAATTGTCAGTGGTTCTCTACAGCCCACAAAAAAAATTTTCACATGAAGTGCATTGTGTCTATGTGTTCATTATTTAGCAATAAAAGACAAGAATGTAAAACACCAGCATCTCTTTCAAAGGTCTGTGTCAGGGATGAGTGGGACTGTGCTCACACAGAGCATTTCCAGGAATATTTACTTTAAATATGCTGTGTAGCCTTCTAAGATTATCTTACTTCTAGGCTGATTTATTTGTAAATTGTCAATAAGGTATATTAATGTAAAACAGTCATTATCTTAACTTCGGTTAACAATTAAACTCTTCCATCCTTAGCAGACCTCCCCAAAATCATTGCAGTTTTCCCTGTATTTCTCTTTTTAGGCTAATACCCACAGGAAAACACAATGTTAAAAGTTGCAAAACCAGATTTTTAAATAGGAGCAAAGAGGTGACCTTCTTGACTAAATTACTGTGCCTGGAAAAGCTGTAGATAAAATAATCTATCCTTCTTATAATTACTGAGTGGTCTGGAGGGAGGGAAAAAAACAAAGTGCTGTAATCTTGAACTACTGTACAGAAATGCTAGATGTCCTAAACTCCATGGGCAGATTTTGAATTAGAAGTATAAACTGATTAAATAAAACAGAAGGAAAATCAAGACCAAGCAAAAACCCCAGGCCATGCGAGCAACCTGCAAAGAGCAGAAGTGGTCAAAGCAAAAGAAATTCCCCACAGCAGGGCAGAGCAGGGGTCACTCTGAGATGAGAATCCACTCACAGGGAAAAGGGCAAATTCTCCACTTCTCCAGCCCAACGAGACAAGAATAGAGGAGCTGATGAGCTCTTGTGCTTCTCACTGTGTTTCCTCTCTAAAGATCATGTTGAATTTGGGGAGGGTTCAGTTGTTTGGGCTTTTTGGGGCAGGGGGAGGGAGTGTTGTTTCAGTTCCTTACTGTTATTCCTTTATATTTCTTACCCCTAAAAACTGAGACCTGTGTTCCCATGAGACTACAGAGCACCTGGGCTGAAGGTGTGTCAAGAGTTTGGGAGCAGTCTGTAGGGAACAAAAAAACATTTTCCCTGCCAACAAACATTACATGCAAAGAACAGTAATAATGACTTTATTACAGCTTCGCAGCTTTAAATCATCATGGAAAATGGCAAATTTCTGCCTGCATGTGTACTCTGATGCTTTTCCATGAGACCAAAAGGACACAAGTAGGAAGAACAAGTGGACAGGGACAAGAGGGATCTGTCTCCTTTGCCAAGCATTTGGCTGCAGAGATGGATCCAGATATGCTGATCAGCTACTGGGAATTTCTGTTCTCTCAAAGAAATTCCCAGTATTTAACAGATACTGGAAGTTTTTAAGAGGTTGAGAGAAAAATAAAATTCAGATGGAGTCTGTTGCTTAAATGCATCTTGGGCTTTTCATGTATCTGAATGCCCTAATCAGAATTTGCATTCAAGAAGATTAGAGTCCAGTTAACTGGTAGGAAAGATGAATATTTAGAATTATCTCAAAGCACTGAAAAAATATTTTAAAATCTTCTCTCATAAAACACTTGCATCTTTGAAATGAAATAGAGAAGAGCAGGAGAAAAGAGGGCAGTAGTGAAAAGCATTTAATATATATTTTTTCCTAAGTGAGATCATAAAAAATACAAAGCAATGCATTTAATTAGTTTTTCTCTAATTATCTCCTCTAACACTTCTTCCCCCGACCCCCATTTTTTTCAAACAGTATCAAACAGATGTATTCAGGATACAGACCAAAGCAGCTTCATTTCAATTACAGGAACTTTTCTATTGGAATCGCAAAAAAGCTGCGATACAAAAGTGCTTTTAATAAACCACTTTTTGGCAAAGGAAATGAGATCAGCTCAAGGTTCCTCCAATGTCACACAAGAAAGAGGCTGCAGTACCCTCCCACCCTGCCTGGGAGTCATCAGACTCACGCTCCTGCCTGCCAGGACATGGGCAAGGGCTCTTTCCAGGCTTTGGCTTCCCACTCCTGCACCCAGCTGTGCTGAACTGCTCCTGTCCTTATGCTCACTTTGAGTCAGAGCCAACTCATCCTCCTCAGATGCACCTGGAAAAAGTGAGCCCACTCACAAGTCTTTCTCCATCCAAATCTAAACCTAGAAACAGAAAATGGAAAAAAAACCAAAGAAACAAGAAAACACAAACAAATAAACCCCTAAACAAACAACAACAAAAGCCACCAAACCCCAGGTTTTCAGAGCACCTATACCAGGTGGCAGCAAATCGTCTCACAGTGGTGACACTTTTACCAAAATATCCTGAAATATATAGGATTACAGATGGCTTTTCACTAGAAGTGTGCATTTATAACCTACACAATATTTACCAAAGCCAAAAGAAATTAAGAGTTGTTTGGGTTTGGTTTTTCTTTTAAAAGAATGTCACTGGAGCTGTAATTTCAGGTCTTCCTCATTCTCATAATTCAACATTTCCTCCCTCCACATTTCCTCCCCGCCCCCCACTATCAACATTATTGGTTCATAAATGACTGGTTTTAGCTATGCCATTATTAAATTTCAAGTTCACATCAGAATTTGTGTATTATTCTTTCACCTTACACATCTATTAGAAAATAAGGTTGATCCACTTCTTTATAACTGAAAAAAGCCAGTCATTTTTTCCCCCCTAACTTTAATTTCACAGATAACATCAGTGATCCAACAAACAACAAAATGCTGGAGGTAAAATAAGGAAGGTACTTGGGGAGGGATTTTGTAAACATCACTCTAGGCTCATATATTTTACTCAATTTTTATTGTGCAATTTCTAGGTGGGCAAAAAGCCAGCTGAACAGAAGGAGCAGGCACAGGCAGGTAACAGCCACCCCATTTAGGGCTGGTATGTCCAGTTGTTCAGGGGAGCTGCCAGCCCAGGTTGTACATCAGCAAGAACAGGAAAATACCTCCCTACCAACTTTGCTACCTTGTAATTCAAAGTACAAGTGACCTGTACTTCATTTGACAGGAAAATGCTATCTTTTAAACTCAGTGTAAAATACTTCTATACACAAACTAAGCTTGGTCGCTTACTGGTTTTCTCTAAAAATTTCAGGAGTCTACAGATACATTATCTTCCTTAATTTCACAAATATCAGTCTCTTAATGTACAAAATCATCAATATTCTAACAATTACTGCAGCCTCTTGTACACATCTCAGCATTTTGCTACAGCAACAGTGAGCAGTGATGTCCCAGAAGCTCGTCTTGTACACATTCCAGCATCTAAAGCAAACATTTGCACAGATTTTTACATAATCATGGAAAAAAGTCTCACACAAACAGTCAACACTAAGAGAAAGGAGCCTGGGCTTTAAAGTCAGCAGGGCATTTTGTCGCCAGCTTTGATGGAACACCTCTGCTGCTCAGGTCAGCAAAGCAAGGAGGAGACCCTGAAACATGAGCACACATCAGGAGCAGGAACACTCACTTCTCTGGCCACACAGAGAGCTCTGCAGCCAGGAGAATATATAATATATCTGGGCCTTGTCCCATCTGCACAAGACAGAGTGAGAGCAGTCAGGCCTTTCAGCCATCCCACAGTGTCCACCAGAGCTCCTGTCCCAGAGACAGAGCAGAAGCACCTTGGATTTATTCACTTATTTTTAAATCCTTAAGCTAAGCCCACTTTTCCCCCATGCTCTTGCAGATGCCTGGGTGCCAGGGAGGTGATTAGGGAAGGCTGGAGAGAAGCACAAAGTTGTTTTGGTGCAGTGATGTGGGAAGAACTGCTCAGGAAATACAAGAGGGCAGCTCTGCTCTGCTGGTGCCCAGCTCCTCTCCCAGCCCTGAAGCACAGCATGGGATTTAACTTTAATTACTGAACTTCTGCATTGAATCCTGCCTAGTGTCAGATGGAGAAGCAGTAAGGGTTTAACCGTCTTAAAATAACATTTCTAAAGACTGTGTCTTGTTTTTCTGACCTGGTTTATACAATCCTAAATAGAAAGAGATTAGGAATTAAACATATGCAGTGTGAAAATCACGAGGTTTGTTTTGTGAACTCAGCTCAATAAAGCGAAGCAGAAAGGATAAACTACTTAAAGATGCAATCACTGAGAGAAGATCTGGAGACTGCAGGGATGGATAGTGAAGGTGTAGTTCTTCCTGTTTATGCAATCACCCTAAATGAAGCCAGAAAGACACAATCCAAGGGGAACAAAGACAGACACACAGACGTGGCACTGATTCTGCTCTCAAATGCATGGAATAGCTTGAACTTTTCTTGCAAGCTTAATTCTTGGGTGTTTACTTAAATGAGAACCCCACTGGTTTTAATGATGAGCAGACTAATTAATTTCAAAGAACACATGAATATGTGAAAAAGCAAGCCCAACTGCAAATATAAATTAGTAAAGACATTACGGGCTTTCATACCATCACCTGTCCCACACTTTCATCTCTCACCTGAAAGAAAAAAAAAACCTGCTCCCAGTAAATGCTGTTTGGCAGAAGTGAGCACAGGAGCAGATGTGTCTGCATTAGTGCTTTATTTTCCACAGCGGGCACCTCGGGAACATCCCAACTGTTCTCATTTACCACGTGTTGGTTCCCACCATGGAGAGGTCCTGGAGCACACAAGTGACACTGGAAGGGGTATTCCAGGACCTGCCTAGCCCATTATACCTGCTGCTGGCCTCTCAGCCCCCTGGAGCAGATCAGAGCCAGCAGGAAGGTCCATCATTGCACACACAGTGTGGGTTTGCTGCTCTTCTCTACAGTCCTGCTCCTCTTGTGCCTCCTTACCTGCTAAAACAGACACTGCCAACAACACAGGGAAGAAATTCTGTGTGCTTCGTATGCACCTGGGCAAAAGGGAATGTCTGCATGCAAGCACGTAATAAAAAAATGTTAGATGTTTTAATTCCGCCTTGCTTTATCACCTGGTAGGCCCCAAAGGAAACAGTATAACTATTATAAGCATGATATCTAATTGCACTTTTATCTTGGAGAATAAAACTCTGATTCTGGAAATAGCTCAGCCTACATTATATGTAGACATATGGTCACATCTACATTATAAAGATATTGCACAAGAGGATGAATCTCTAGCTTGATGCAACTTTTGTAAATAAACATGTACCATGACTGCTAATTAGATTAATCCCAATTTCCTAGACCCAACACACGTTTTCCAAAGCTATCCAAAGGGCAGCCATTGGTCTGGACATTTACTGGTGGCTTAACTAGCACTAGGGTAGAATCACAGAGAGGAGTTTAACTCCATCCAGCTCCCCTGTGACTGCACTGCCACACAAATCACACCAACACATGCTAGAGGGGGAAAGGTGATTCACTTCCAAACTACAGCCTCTCTCTGAAATAAATTATAAATGCAGGTGCTGGAAAAGATAATTCTACATCATTTAAGCCACATCAGGGCAGCTCCTACAGCTCAGATGGGCAAGGCCATTTCCATCATCCTGGCTGAGCAAGGCTGGATCAGTGTGCACGTCACTTCTCAGGCTAAAAGTGTGCTCAGATAACACAGGGCAACACTGCTGAGCCAAGGCAGTGGGTTCATTCCTACAGCCCCTCAATTGAGTTAAAAATTCACCAAATACTGACAGAGGCAGTAGGATCTCTCTTCTGACTCCCAAGCACTGGCATGGATCAGGGAAGGCCATGTGGGTAGAAACTGGAGTAATCTTTGGGCTCTTCAGTGGGTCAGAAACACCTAAAGTATCCAAAGGCAGATAGACATATATATAAAAATATATATAAAATAGTAACATCCAAATAAGGATGTGACTCACTCACCACTGCCCAGTCAGAGCAGACCATTGAAGAAATCTCATTTACAGTGCATTTTATTACTGGAAAAGCGAGACAGGACTGTGTTTTAAAAGCTGTCACTTACTGACAACTTGCAATATGCAGTTACAAACACTGAAAATGAGTGAAGCAGACACTTTGCTTTAGGAAAAGTGAGATGGAAATGGCTGGTACACATCTTGGTCTCAAAACATCAGACTTACGTCTGATGACAAAGAAATTTGCAAGACTAAAACAAAACCTTGCATGTTAGAGGTTTGAGTGCATGTATGAATTTATGAGGGGATTAATGTCATTTACATGCAGGCAACATTAAAGGAAGCAGAAAAATGCATTCATTAAAAAAATAAATATAATAGTGAATATTGGCATTTAATACAGGTTAAGCAGGCAAAATGTGCACTACATAAGCAGGAATCTTTCCAAAAACCCCACTTTTTGGTTACATGAAGACAGTCAGGAAGTTCTGTGTTCAAGCTAGCAAGGCCCATGATCCCTGCCCTGTCTAGCAGTTTGGCCAAATTCAACTAGTAGTCTAACACTTAATACACTGTAAAGAAGCCAGTTCTCTTCTGGTATCTGACACTTTTAAACAATTTATATATTTCGGTACAAATTGTTTTTATAGGTGGTAAGTGGATCTAAGTATTAAATAATGAAGAGATGTTCTTCCCACGTCAGCTGAGTGATTGCAACATTAAAAGACAGGAACATTACTGCACAAAAACTGCTACATTTTCCCCTCAAAGAAGCTGTTCCCTAAATATTTCATAAAGCTACTTTTTCGAGTGGCACTAAATATTTTTAAAGACGTTACCTCCTCAGTAAATGTCTCACTAAGTGGCTTTTTTGAACAAGGCAGCTGCTTTCCAGCCATTTAGCTTTTCTACACACTCCAGCATCAGCGTGATGAACAGAGCACACAAGGGTGCCAGACTACTCAGAGCTGACCATTCTCCATGCACACACACAGGACAGCAAGCACCTGAGTGTGCACACACAGTGTCTAGAATTACACACATATATGTTTATTAGAGTTGTTAGATTGTTGCTGTCATCTAGAGATGCTGTCCTTGTGGGAGGCAAGCTGGAAAAAGCAAAGGGACACTGATCCAAGCAAGCTTTAATGAGGTTTGACAGGAAGAGTCCAAAGTTTCACAGCCTTGCTTTTCCTCTGTGCCTTCCAGAAAACACAAAGTTTAATCAATTTTAAATTTTCAGTGTACACTTTAAAGCATCTCCTTCATTTTCTGACTTTTTGTAGCTCACAAGTACAACGCAAGGAGCAATTCCTAACTTATTTCATCAAAGTTACATCCTGCCAAAAATCCTTGAGATCTGTTCAAGAAATGGCCAGAGAGGCACAGACTTCTCTGGAAAGGCCATCTTTCTTTCCAGTATGGACACTGCCCTCTTCCAGCTACCCACCTCAGCATTCCTTGCACTGCAGCTGAAGCAACCCACACTCTCTGTTACCAGCCAAGTCCTGCTTTGCTCCCTCATCCCCTCTCATTTCTTCAAAACCACTTTTTCATAACTTCTTTGCATCTTTGTGTTATGAACAAAAGCTCAGGTCTTCGTCTTACAGACCTGAAAGTGAATTCAAACCAGGTGAAGTGTTCACCATCATGAGGAGAACAATTTGAAACAACAGACTTCTATTTTGCCATCATCTCCTTGTCCAGAAAAAACCAAAACAAACAAACAAAACCCCACAAACAAACAAACAACCACCCCCCCACCAAAACAACACAACAACAAAAATCATTCTTGCAAGAAAATTCTAGAAGAGGTATCTTCACTGTCATGCTATTACACCCTGCTTGTTCAAACTGAATACAAGAACAAATGGGGAATATTTACAAGCAGCAAAATAAGAGTAGCATAAACCAGGTTTACCATTCTGTCATTTAAAACACATAAATACAAAAATTGTAATGTTTTTGCAATCAGCTAAATGCCAGCTGCAATGGTATCATTAAATCTGTACCAGGTCTAAGAAATTAACAAGCAAAGCAATTAAGACTGTATTAGAGACCTTGTTCTTACAACATAATCAAAAATGCTTCTTTACTTCTGACAAAAAACCATAAATGTCAAAACAAAAGCTCAGAGCTCGAATTCTCATTTACAGACTGAGCAAAGGCAGTTAATCTACTTCTGAAATGGCATCCAGTTTTGAAAAACTGCCTGGAAAGACCTGGGATACAAAATGGCATAAAGCTCAAAAAATAATTAAAAAAAAATTTAAAAGACGTAAACATTGAGGAGGTATAGGCAGAAAGAAAAGATATGGAAAAATGTACATGAAAATGAAAAACAAAGCAAAACAGAAGCCCAGCACAAACAGACATAAAGAAGTACAGGGACTAACACAACTGCATTTAACAAACTTCTTCTCAATTACAAGTAACACAGCCATAGGCAGCCCCCAGTCCTCCAAATCATGGATGTAAAAGAAATGGAGCAGGGAAATAAAGCAGCAAGAAACATAAAATACTAAAGTTTAACTTTTTTTTTTTTCCCCTTAAAACAAGTGTTCAATGACTTCAAGGGAAGTAATCACTAGATCTGTTTATTTTCTTCCAAGTATTTCTCAAATACAGCACTCTGTCATAAAAAATGATCACCCACCAGGCAATCTCAGTATCCCAGGATTTTACTTCATTTTTTTTTGAAGTGTTCAAGTATGCACAACAATTCATCAGCACACTGCCTTTTAAAGTTTTATGATGTTTCCTTTCCTTCCTTTCATGGCCAAGCTTGGCCATCCTGCAGGGACCTCACCCCCAGCACAGAGAAAAGGGGACAGAAGAAAACAGAAGGGTCACCCCAAAGCAAAGCAGCACAAAACCACAGCCAGTCATGTCCTGTGCTTCCCTGCAGCGATGAAGGGTGAAAGAGAACAGGCAGATGTAAGAGCTAATCCTGTTATGAAAAAGTTGACAATAATGTGTATTTCTGCAGCCTGGCAGTCTACAGCGTCCCTGGGAAATGGATGTTGCAAAAGCAAGATGCTTCTTCAGATTAAATAACCACACATCTTGACTGCTCTCATATTTTTTTAGAAGTAAAAATGCATTGAGGGTGACTAGCATTTGTTTGCTGTGAAGCTCAACTTCATTCAATTTATGTCTGTCATTTTAAAAATTCTGTCTGTGAAGAAATGAGGGTTGCAGTAGGTAAGTGATAAGAACGACAATCTATTCAGGGTGGCAAAATTGAGAAAATTAAACTGTACAGCTGCATGAGGATAAACAGTGAGAACTAAGTTCAACAAAATGCATGTATCTAAATATTTGCTATGAAAGTAGCAAATTTGAGTTAGGGGTTTTTTTCCCCAAAAAATAAACCTTCAGTGGATTCAGATCACCCCCAAAAAATCACATAAGGAGAGTCAGCTAAAGCTGACAGGGAGGTCAAAGAGCTGCACTACAAAATTAATGGAACCACCAAAGTGAGGTTTGCACCAGGCAGGACAACACAAAATGGTCACCAAGCTGGGGAGATTTTCCATAGAGAGAGAAAAAAACACACCAGGGGAAAAGAAGAGAAAGATTAAAAGACAAAGAGGTCAGAAATAAAACTTATGTCTCTGTGTAGAAGTAATTCATGTTTACTTCTCTTCTGTCACAAGAGCAAGAACAAATATATCCACACGCATACAGAACTTATAGCAATTAATAGTGCAGAAGGAAATAAATCTGTCAGCTCCTGACAAGGATCACATTATTCTTACAAAATACAAACAAGCCTATCTTACAAGTGTTTTAACCCGGAATTTATCAAAGCACCTCCTCGAGAAGCTGAAAATTCTAATGGATGCAATCAAAGGCAACAGAGAAGTCACAGCACAAGTAGAGACTCCAGAAAACGAAAAACTCTACCCACAGGCAAACAGTGCATTTGTGGCAAGGAACCTGAGGAGTGGAGGAGGGAATAGGGAAGAGATAAGAATAGAGTGGAGTGAGTGGTCCCAATGATGCTAGTGAGGCTATGTATAGAATAAGCACATGCCACAATAAATGCAGACTGCACAATCCACCCCCAGGTATCTACACATCAAGGAACCACCAGCAATATCCAGGGAATTCTTCTAATTTCACCTTTAAAGTGGACTGCTGGGAGGTATTTTGATAGATTTATATGTTGGAATGCTGGAGAGTGTTCAAATAAAAGCCACACCAGTATCAAAACTGGAGGAACTGATATATATGAAGAAAGGAAAATAGCTAAGCATGCCAAGCTTGGAAAAGGTGCAAGTGATGAGGATTCTTACATCTTACAAATATCTGAAGGATGCAGCCATTAAGGAGACAGCAATTAGTCAGGACAAAATGGCCCTAATTTCAAAAAACACAAAGGAAGCACAGTTGCAAAATAGTAATGGTTTCAGGAAATCCTTTATGGCAGAAAAGTGCAACAACAGTTATTTTAAAGCACAGAGCATCCAATATAGATGCACACATTAGATCATCTTATATGGAGTCAGTCATAGTCTACAGCTCTGTCAAAGCACAATCATGATCCTACTGGGATGGCTGTCACACACAGGGGACACCCGAGCAGCCTTCTACTGTTCCTTTTTTGGGTGAATGATGGTGACTCCTATTTCAAACCAAACTGCAGAAAGGTTTGTGTGGAAATACAGCTATACTGAGTACTTGCAGCTATTCACTTCAATGAAAATCTTGAAGTGATTACAGCTAATAAACACGCTATTTCTAAACCTCTGAAGTGATATTATGATTCTGATGGACCATATGGTTTCAGTGTATTTATACTGCACTGAGCTCTCCACGTGTCAGCTGTGACTGTATTCTGGGGACACACAGGAGGTTTGGGTGGTGGAAGACCTTAGTGGGACTTCTGGTGGGTAGTGGGCACAGCTGTGAACCACCCACCCCACCCCAAACTGCAGCACTGCCAAATTCAAGGAAATGTTTCCTCAACTGGAGTCTCCTTTCCCAACCCCAATACCCAAATCAGTAATCAAATGTTGGTTAATTGGCAACGAATTAAATTAAGCAAAATACCCTGTGTTCAGACTGCTTTGCCAGTAACAGGAGCAGATGCTTTCCTAGAGGCAGTATTTAATTTACTAGGACCCCTTCACTTGCTGACAGCATTGAGTATGATCAAGACCTCCTGTGTCATTGGGAAAGTCGTAGCTGCTCCAAGAGTGCCCACAAGTAAACAAGGAATGTTGCTGAATAACACAAAATGTCACTAGCTTCTTGCAACGTCAATCCTGTTCTTCAGAGAGACAACCGAGCCTCTAAAGAAGGGCACTGAGTATTTCTTCTTTATAGGTCACTGAGCTATTAATACTTTTTTACTTTTTCCACCTCTGTTCCCATGGAGCTATGCCATGAGACAGACGCACAGTCACATTAACCCTACTGCAATCCTGCCACCCCATTGAAAACATGACCTGTTAGTAATTAATCTTAGAACTGGAGGTAATGATAGTGCTCTCCACCTCACCAACAGCACTGCTCATCCTGCATTTACAGCTCCTACAAGGACCCTTCACAGGGGAGGGAGAACCAGGGGAATGTGTTAGCTACTGCAGAATGAGACAGGAGCCACTGACTCTGTAACCCGTGATCCACCAAAAGCTTTTTCTTCATTCCATTTTCTGCAGTTAAACACATACTTGGAGAGAGAAAAGGTCCATTTGTTTCTCTCTCGATGCCCACGTGTGAGACTCATTAATGTTAATTGGATTTATGAGTGCCTGCTGGAAAGAGAAGAAATGGTAAAGATTTCCCATTTGCAGGGAAACAATCAAAGGAATAATTTTTTGTGAGTCTTGCTGATGAAGAGATGAGGAAATAATGGATGAGTCACTTTACATTATGATTCAAAATTCTTAAAATAGAAGAGATGAAAACACTGATTTCTGTACAGGTCATATTCATGTAAAGGACTCTTTCTAAGAATCCAATTTGAACCTCCAAGTATAGCCCTGCTTCTAATTACCCAAGAAGAAATCCTGGTCTCTGAATTGTAATTATACAGATTTGTTGCTGTAATTCAATTTGTCAGGTGTAAAATACAAGTGCAATTTCCTCTACACTCTGTAGCCTTCAAAGAGACACTGAACTTGAGCCATTTGATAATTTATTCCATATTGTAGCTTTCACATTTACTATGCATAAAACTTCTGACAGATTTTTTTTTTTTTAAGAAGGTGATTATACATGGCTCTAGTTACTCTACTAACTGGTCTGAAAATAAATCCAACATTCATCTCATGGCTGCGACACAGCATTAGCCACTACCTACCTGGTCTGCAGTGACCAGGGCACTTCAAAGTAAGCTCAGAATTTCTCCTACCTCTGATGGGGATGAGGGAGAACATCCACAATCCTCACACACATGCATTGATCTGGTGTCTGGGAATTTCTCCAAGGTTAGTCCTCTGCTCAGCCCCAGTCAGTTAAGTGGAGACTCTCTGAACCAACAAGGCCCCTCTTAGAGAAAAGAGAGTTTCTGCTCTTCATAAAGCACTTCCTTCCTTCAGGATCATGTTTCTTCTACAACAATCAAGAAATGAGTATGATGCCACACCACCGTGTTAAACAATGGGCTTGAATATACAGAGTGTATAAATCAACAATATTGTATGTGTATGATAACATAAAAAAACATATAAAAATAAAAATATGTAATGTGAACTAAGTATATAAATATATCAAAACCATACACCCCACCCACTGTATGAATAGATGCAAAATATCTGAACAATCTGCTGGAAATACTCAAGCTGTGGAAGTACACTGCCCATCCCACAGTGCAAGAGCTCTGAGGGCTGAACAAAGTAAGGTTGATAGTTTGTTTCTCATCTTTCCCCTCTTTGAAACAATCTAAAATGAAGGACTGCGGCATATAATGCTTTAGAAAATGCTTGGCTTGAGTTTTCCTTGCCTCTGCATAAAGCTGTACTAATGACAACAATTCAATTTCCCTGTCAGTTGTGTTCCTGAGTACCTTTTAAAAGCCTTTCCAAAATTAAGGTTATATACTCCAGTAATTTTCAATATGAAAAAGTGTAATCAATAAAATACTGCTGATAATGCACACGATTTGTGGAGAGGGAGAGCTAAATATGAATTAGTTTTGGACAAGTTCCGAGTCTATCATCTTTCTTAATTACAAGTTGGGTCATTGACTACAAATCGCATGACTCAGCTCGGGAATCCCTACAAAGAAACCCTAAGTCGATTTAATAGTTGCATTTGATTTATTTGTTACTCAGAAGCTGGAACAAGCCCTGTGTTTCAGACCTCTGGCAGAGCAGGAGCTCCCCAGAGAACCTCAGAGCTGGCACTGCTCCTGCCAGCTGGATGTCATCTGGGAACAGGGAAGCCAGAGCATCCCAGGGGTCCCAAAAGGTTGGGAACAGGGCACAGCAGGGACACATGTCACTCCCCAAGGAACCTCACCACAGAGGATTAAATTAAAAGCTACTCTTCTACAGATCAAACGTGATCAAATTGTAACCTTGGCTGAGGACAGAGGGACATTTAGTCCTATGCTTTGCTTAAAAGCACAGCCAATTAAATTAATGCTGCTCAGTCAAGTTTTGGCCATCTCCAAGGATGGAGATGCCACAGTCCCTCCTTCCAGTGCTTGGCCACCTTCAATTTTATTTTTTTCCCTTGTATCTGATCAGGATTTCCCATCCCTTAACTTGAACTTGTTGCCTCCTATCACACCCCTCTAAGACAAGCCTGTCTGACCAAAATCTGTCCGAGTCTGTCTGGTTTCCTAGCAAACAAACACAGACACAGCAGTGCCACTGCTGCCATGGATGTGCTGACAAGGACAGGCAAACCTTTGTCCTGCTTTTCTCCAGTTCTGTCATAATGTCATTCCCTAATGATGTGTTATCCCTTGGTTACTCTACATCTTCTCTCTATTAAATACCTTGGCTCAGGTATTCCTGCCAAAATGCCTTAAATACCTTCACACAGCTCACTGTAGCTTCCTTCCAGACACCAGAGCGCTGGGAAGCTCCACTTTTCCTTCTTTAATTCTCCATTATTTATAAAGCAGCTCCACTCTGGGCACGCTCCATCACCACAGGGAGTTGGTGGTGCAGCCACCAGGTCTTGCTGGACTTTTCTAATTACACTGCCATGACACTTCCATACCCACGAGCACTCCAAGGTGTTTCATAAAGAAAACTTCAAGTGTTCCTGACATCCTGATGGTGGGAAGCTTTTCTCTTTGCTCAGCATTAGCAACACAAAAGGCTACAACTCCACAGACCTTTGGAAGAGGCCTTAAAAACTGCTTTCATCTCTTTCTAATCCTTAATTCCACCTGCCAGTTCATGCAAATTCACTGATTTCCCAAACAAACAGGTGTCAGATGATTTACCGGCTCATTTGCACAGCAGAAGGACAAGCAAATATTATCTTGATTTTCATCCCTCATGAAATATTTCCATAAAACTATCAGAAAAAATTAGCATTGCTATTAGAAATACCAATGCAAAGAAGTGAGAAAACCCATTTATTCAGCAGTATGTTCCACTGCTACCCTCAGAGTACCCTGTAGCATTATTTATATTTTTAGAATGTTTTGTAAACTAGCAGCTTGAAAGGTATTTTTCTTTAAAAAAAGGCTACTAACAACCTTGCTTTATTTGTAGAAACAGTTGTTTACTGATCATGTAGAAGAGCATAATTTTCTTTATGCAATTACATTAAGTTTCCAGATTCTCACTTTTAAGCAAACCTAAAACCTAGAAACTTTTATTTTTACAATAAAGAGTATTTTGTAAAAATAGAATACTTAAAAAGAAAAAAGAAAAGAGAATACACCCACAGTGTACTATGCTGCAAGTATATAAGAAGCCTAAGACTTCTGGCATAAAGACAGTTATACCACTTCTTTACTTTGTCCTTTTTTAAAAAACTCAGAAACCAACCCAAATGAGTGTTCAATACCCATATGAACAGGCTCAGAACTAAGTGTCAAGACTGGGACAGGCAGGTTTAGGGGCTGGCAAGGCTTGAGGACATCTTTGTCTTTGTTATGCCCTCTCATGATAAAACCAACTGTTTCCAACAGAGGAAGACAAAGCATCCTATACAAGTACACATCTTTAAGCAAACTTCACTAAATAATTATACATTTCAATAAAGAAAAAAGGAAAAAAAAGGCATTTTGCTTTTACTTTATAAATTAAGGCTCAGGTTGTTTCATAAAATGCTTGGCCACACCCCTAATGCACCATAATCCTTCACAGATCCAAGCATGCCCCAAGTTTTAACTCCAGACATTTCACCAAAATCCGTTCGATGAAGGAGTAGCTGATATTCTGTAATGGGCATTGTGGTTTCCTGCCAAAAACAGTTGCAGCAGAAATTAAACACTTAGAAATTACAGCTATTTAAGCAATTGTATTCTGCCATGTAAATCAAGATGTATTTATATTAAAAAAAAATTTAAAAAACCATGAACTTCACGGACACCAAGATCACAGAATCGTGGAACAGTGTGGGCCGGAATAGACCTCAAAGATCATTTAATTCCAACCCTACTGCCATGGGCAGGGACACCTGCACTGATTTGTATTTGTTATGGAAGTATGCCAGCAGTTAGATGGAAAGGAAGCTCCTTTCCTAAGTGCAGAAACTCATTTCCATAAGGCAAAGAGGCAAATTCTAACAGATATTGTTGCAGAGGTAAGTTTGAAAGAAAATCTGAGCGAGACTTGGCCAGTGTAGGCAATCAAGCTATATGCTGGCTGTGAGAAATCTTGCAACATGAACATTTGAATTCAGCTGGGTCCCAGAGGAGGTAGCCTGATCACTTGCTATTTGGGGGAAGAAGCCTTCTCTAAAAATATCTTTCTCACATGCATAAAAAAATAATTTAAAAAATGCAAATCACCACAGTCCGACACAAAGCCTGACGAGTCGTAAGTCGTTGGTACATACCAAGAATGTTGATGAGCTTCTAAACACAAACAAACAAAAAAAAACCCTCTCAGTTCCTCACACCAATTCTCAACATTCTCCAAGTCACTTGTAGAATTTTAAAAACAAAACCTGTTCTTCATCATATGCAATCAGGGAAGCAATGCCAGGTGGGAATTATGGAGGTCACTCTCCAGGCATTATTTCTGGATTTGCTCTTAGAGCTGTGAAGAAAGAATCTGCACTTCCTTTCTTACACCACTATCCCTATAACTACCACCCATTTAAAATTCCACATTAAAAATATTTGGAAATTTACCCTCTGAATAAATTAAAAAGAAAAAAAAAAGAAAAGTTCACAGAAATTCATGCTCGCACACAACTCAGAGTGTTCAGAACAAACATCCTCTGCCAAGGGGGAAACAAAACCCTTGTTACTGCCCCATCTGTACCCCTCCCTCGGCCAGCCCTCAGAGGAAAGGAACTGTAAACATATATTAACAAAACAAATTAATTACACTATGAGTTAAAATCTCCTGGTTCCTGACGCCTTCAGACAGTTTCTTATCTCCATTGAACAAACAAGGTTAAACATGACAAATATTGTGCCTCCTTGTGAGTAAATATTGTTTTGTTTACTTTGGGGTTTTTTTTAAACAACAGTAAGTCACAGCTCATCATGTAACAGTCTCTCAAGAATGCTGGGGGAAAAGCATTTGTTCTCACTCCAATAATGTCTGGAAAAATAGAAAGGTCTGATGAATACTTGTTTTTAAGAGACTGGCCAGATACAGCCAAATTAGGAAGGCTCACTCCTTCTCCCATGTTTTCAATTGAATCACAAGTGAGCAAACAAAAAAATTCAACTCACTTTCCACTACCACCAGGCAACATTAAAGAATCTGTCTTATAATAACTATTAACTGCATTAAGATATGAAAGAATAGAAAGTGTTCTGGATTGATTTTGTGGGATTCCTTAAGTTCATCCCTACCTACATTTTAAGATGCATTTGAATGGATCCTTGATTTTTGATATTTGCAGAGAGTAATTATTCCTGTTGACATGCCTGAATGCCAATAAGAAAAGGAAATATTGCAATTGTCACCAGTTAGGGGCATCAGAGATCTTGCAGTTACTTAGTGAAGTCCTACACAAACCCCACTGTGCTCATCTAAGAGGCCACTCACCACTCAGTGTCCTCTAGATCCACAACTCAGAATTAACTCTTTTTTTTCAACAGTGAATCCTTGCTGACAGGAAGGTCAGGAAAACTGAATTTTGCCAGAGCCCACAGGAAAGACTTTTAGGATTGCAATCTGCACCTTGGAAAGGTCTAATTGGTTTAAAGACTTCAAAAAATATCTGTGGTTTCGAAAATACAGGAGCCAGCTTGCTGTTTTCCAGTCAGCAACATGGTAAACAACATGTTAGCAACATTTTCCAAGTGTGAGCAACGTGTTAAAATTAATGTTGTGTATCTCAGAGCTAAGAGATTGCTACGGGTATTTGCATCAGAAAATATTCCAGGCAAAGGCTCGCCTCACACTTATTCTTTAAGGCCTCGATCTGAAAAAAAAACTAAACAAGTGTACTAATTTAACCATGGTAATAGTCTAATTACATCCAACAGAATACCGTGTTTGAAGCCTACCAGGCATTTAATAAGCTTTTACAGTACAAAAGTCTGCTCAGTAATAGCTCTGAAGCAGAAGCTGCCCCAATTTAAATCTGCTGCGTGCTGGACTCCAGCTCCTGCTATTTTTTGGACCAGAGGATGGAGTCACACAGAGCCTGATGGACACGGGAGTGCTGTATCTCACTGCACGAGGCTTGAGACCTCTCTGAACAGCTCTGGAAATGCACTTAAATTCTGATAGTTTCCTGTTAACTCACCAAAACATGCCTGCTGATAATGTTTTGAAGCAGAACTGTTACAGACATCCAGAAACAAATAAACCAAGTCACCTGAGTTCAAACAAATGTGCTTTAGAAGTAGGACACAGTTATGATTTGATTGTTCTTTAAACTTTACCAGTTTATTCTGTTGTCTTCTGAGTTGTTGGTTTTCAATCATGATCTAAGTAATGTTTATTAATTATTAAAATTAAATTAGGCAGAATTTATTTTGCCACTTTAATTTTTTAATGAGTTAGGGCTGTTCAGCTTCTCTCACAGAAAAGATGCGAATGTTTTCAAGTTCCAAACTTAGGTCAAAAAAGACATTAGCAGATCCACAGGGAACATAACCACTGAAGAAAGTAACAGGTGATTTTTCTCCCTTAACTAATGCAATTCTGGCCTAGCAACTCAACCCTAAAAGCTCTGCAACATTAAAGATGAAAAACAATGTATTGCAATAATTCTGCATGTGTGAGATAGAATTGAAAAATTACCCTCCAGCTATTGGTAATACACAATATGGCAAACAGAACTGCAAGATGTCATTTTACCAGTATTTAAAATAAACCTGTGGTAAGAATTGGATATTTTATATGTGTACTAGATAGCTTGAAATCAATAGAGATTTACCCTGATCATGCAGAATTACAACTGCAGTTGTAATTCATCAGGAAATGTTTTGGTTTAATACTCTCTTCCTGTAGTAGGGAATGGATATTTGTAATAGAAATTCCCATAAAATACATTTTTATGTCCACCACAACCTATTTACTTTAGTAGATGTGGGAATACAAGAATATTCTACAAAGTGTAAAAGAGCTAAAAACAACAGACAGCCTGAGCAACAGATGGCACTTCCAGAGGGCACCAGTGTGACAGTATTTGAACTCCATGGAGTTTGCATAAAAACTAGAGGCACGACCTAGGACTTCTAAAACGAGTTATAAACAAATTAACTACTTTATTAATATCCCTGCAGTCATAACCAAGCTGGCTGGGAGGCACAAAGCTGTACTACTACATGGTAGCCACCTGAAGTTCATGAGATCATCTTCCCCACAAAGCTTATGGCATTGTGTTCAGATTTTGATTCCAGTTTTAAATAATTTGTGACTGCCTCCCTTGGACCAGGCAACCACTGTTCCCATTCTACCCCTGGAGTCCCCTGTGTTCATACTTTTAACCAAAGTATAAATCTACATATATTGAAGTCACTGTTTGTCACAAAACCAGATTCTTGTGTCTGGTGTATTTGGTCCTTTAACCAAGTGCTAATCAGGACCTTTCTAAACCTTACCTGTTTTCCATCTGTACCAACAAGACGCTTGAAACCATAATTACAGTAGCAATTTACACCACAGAGGTCTAAACTTTTCCCTGACCTCCTCAGCCAAGTGACAACACCTTAACTCATTCTGATCACCACCAGAGCAAATGTCCAATTTTGTCCAATTAAGAGACGTGAAGGAGCCCCACAGGTCCAGACCTCCACCTCTGTAAATCTCAAGGAAACAGAGCCATTTACACCAGTGCAATATCTTAAGGTGATATAGCAGATACTCAGTCACCAGCCACAGACCAGCTACTCAGAAGACCAAAGAGTCAGTTCTCCTGCTGACCAACCAAAAATTGTATATATTAACTAGGATGAATACTTTAAAATGGTTTGGGGTTTACATCCTGATAGACATTTTAAGAATTTCAAAAAATCACATGTGGTTCTGACTCCAAACACCTGATTTCTGTCTCCAGAAAGCTATTTTTTTTTCATACAAGGTTTCAACACTTTTTGAAATTACAAACTGCAAGACAGCAGCCACAGCGAGGAAGATGAATTACAAAGACAAACTACTGTAATTTGGCATCAGTAACAAAAGGCCTAAAAAAAATAACAGAGTAAGTGCATTAAAAGATCAGGATGGTAGGCAAAACAAAGAGTTTGTAGCAAAAAAAAAAATTATAAACCGCTAGAGCCAAAAAGAACATCTTTGAGAAAACTTTATGGTCACCAAGTATGAACCCTGACATGAAATGGCCAAGCAATCAGGCCAATATTCGTTGATTAAAGCACCAAAAAGCATGAAAATGCAGAAAGAACACTAGAAATTTGAAACATCACTGCACAGTACTGACCCACATGGTAAGTTTTGAGCTCCTTGTTCACAAACCATCTACCACACAACTACCACATGGCAGTTGGTTCATTTAGACAGTACTCCAGTAACAACAAAAACAACCTTCCAGAGAGCTGCCATGGAGTACTCCAGTGGCAGATTAGCTACTGTTAGGAGACTGTGCATATTTGAAGTATATTTCAGGCAATAGAAACTGCAGAGGGAGAGGACAAAGCCTTACTCAACGGCACAAACATCACCAATTCCTTTTAACCATACTGCTCCATTTTACTTTTTAGTAAGAGTTTGGAGGTTGTTCTTCCACAGGGGCCCATTTCCCATTAATTTGTTATTCAGATTTATTTTCCTGGCAAGAAAGAGCAGACAACAATTAGGCAAGGGATCCCTACCCCAACAGGTACCCAGTGGGACCACAAGCACTGAGTACTGGGCAAAGCCATCAGGTACCCAGAACTGCATGTAGATACATGTTCCTTCATGTCCCGCCCTCATCTGACTAAAGACTCATTCAGAACCAGTCTTTTTCTTATTTTGTTTAATTTTAAAAGTTTTTTACAGTAACCTGTTCTCTCAGTTACCTAAATCCACCACCCTTTCCTTTGTTCCCTCTTGTGTGTCTTTCACTTCTCTCTGAGTTCAGCTTTTCCCAGCGCCTTCTCTTGAGGAATAAAACTGTGGCCTTCCCCATCCTCTCCTGCTTTGTATCTTTATCCCTCATGAACTTCTCTCCCTGTCCTAAATAAGCCCATCTCAAAGCCCACGCTCAGCAGGCATTAAAGAGAGATGTGCTTTAGAGAAAGTCCAAGGCAACAGAAACGTTGTCATTCCATCTTTTCCACCAAAAAGTAACTCTCTGATGCTCTCCCCACTGAGCAGCTTTTACAGAAGGCCAAAGCTTTGTGTTTCATGTTCCCTACCAGCTGACCAAAGGTTTGCAGCTCTTTCTTGCTGCTGTGTTCTGGGAGTTTTGAACCAAATCTTCATAAAGTTTTAAGTGACTAATTCTGCGTGAAACAGGACGCAGGCAGAGGACAAACACATAACGATCACCCACAGAGACAAACAATCAGGGGCAAAAAAAATCTCTCAGTGACCTCTCCGGGAGAGCAGGGCAGAAAAAAAAGAGTTTCAGGGCAACACCAGGTCACTCCAGAATGGGACAATAGTGAAAAAGCCCAAGCAACTTTCTCCCCTGAAGTCTGACCAGCTCAGGTTTGAAGATACACCACATAAAACCATCTCGAAACCACAACATCATCTGACTAGATCCAGCACTTTTCTACTTGATGTCAATTTCTGCTGAAACACACACAGTCACCTTAATTTCTAGACAGAGCATGGTGGCAGAACTCTGAAGGAGAACCAAAACTTAACAAATAAAAGTTTTGCACAGAAGCAATTCTGTGCTGTACAAAGGGAGGCTGTTTCCAGGTTCTCCTTGGTTTATGAGGAAGCAGTGATTTTAGAAAGCTTGGAGCTCAGCTGAAGAGACAATGAATGCTTTACAGCAAGTAGGAAAATATGTCTGAGTCAGAGCAGCTTCAAAATTTGTGATTTTTAGCTTTACAGATTGCTGTTTCCCCTAGTCTCATTCTATGATGGAAGACAGCAAGAGCATACTAAAAGGCTGTGTTCTCACTGGCATTTCTAAAGACTTATTCTAGCTTCCACTAATAAATGTTTTCATCCTTCCAAGTCTGAAAAGCTTGTTTACAGTGAAAGTGACCAATCCTCTGAAACAATGAAACCTCTGATTCTCCCATTGAAATGGAAGTAATGTACTCCAGTACCTCAGAACTCTCAGTCTGAGCTATTAATGCCCTGTATCACAACTCAATGACATCTTTACCCCCTATAAATTAAAAAATAGCCTAAACAAAACCACAAAGCCTTGATGCCTCCATCTATACCATTTATTTCATAGGGAAGGATTTAATTTTGCTGTCCACACAGGCAACATCAAGAACTCTTCCTTTTCAACCAAGCAGAAACTTCACCAGTGCTCACTGCCCACAGAGAAGCTGTTGAGCTAAGGGCTCTCGTGGCAGTCCCACAACCAACACTGCCTTGTCTCCCCTCACATCTACCCCACTGAAGAGCAGGGTTGAGTTAAATTTCTTCCCAGAGTATATTTTTTCTCCAGAGTATAAGCACTTCAAAGCCCACACAATTATTTTTTATTTGAATTTGAAGTTAGCACCAGTCCTTCCCAAAATATTTTGGTCACAAATAGTTTTATCAGTAAACAAATTGATCAGGAACATTGAGAATACAGGTCTGCCTCTTTTTTTTTTTTGCCAAGGGAAAAAATTAAAAATAAAATGCTGTTCAAGCAGAATCCATTATGAACTGCAAGATAATACACAGTCCAAAAGTTACATCAGAGTATTCTCAGTCCTGCCAAATGCATCTTTACTGAAATTGTTTAGTAGGAAGAAGGTGATGTATCGTGCCATTATTTGAAATGCACCAAATATTTCTGCAGTAGGTCTTAGGTTTGCAACAGTAACAGTGAAAAATTACACACATATTGCCATCTCATGGATACTACAAACACTTGTTTAAAATTCCAAGAACGCCATCCCTAACAGAAAAATATGCAGAATCCACAGCAAATGAAATTGTAAAGATTTACAACGTGAAAGCAGGAACTTCACATTTGAAACAGTCCAAAAATCTGCCTCAGATTCTCTCGTAGTAGTTACTATTTTTATGACTTGGCTCAGACTTGCTTTAATCTCTTTATTTAGGGAGAAACTGCAAGCTTGCCAACTCTAGCAAATGTTAAGTACTTCAGTAAATTCCCCATCAATATAGGTCGTGCATTCGAGGGAACAAGAATGTGGTGAGTAAGTTCTGCTCCATCTCCTCCGAAGGGGATTTCAGAACAAGGCAGTGATGGGTGAGAGAGATAAACAACGTGGCTAAGCCCCTCTTTCAGCTCCATCCTCCTCTCCAGACATCTGTCCACACACTGTGCTGTGCCGTGATTGAGATGTTACGTGATGCAGCCAACCCAGCCTGCCGTGATCCTACATCCCCTTTATCTGAGCAGGCAGGAGGGAGAGCACATGGATTGCCAAGGCTATTGCATCGTCACTCTTCCATTAAAGTTCAGCAACAGCACGCAGCGACTTCGAGCAAGTCAGCAAAACCACAGGAAAACCAACAGATGTAAAGACACCTAAGCATGGAGGATGAATTCAGAAACAGCCCGAACAGCCTGTGCAGACTTCCCGGAGCATCCAAGCCAAATTGCCTAACCCCACCGAGTCCTGTCAAACCCTGAGTTTTGCTTTTACAAAGAACTTGGCAGCTAACAAACCCAAACGCGGATCGTTTCTCGGGCTGTGCTCAAACAAACACACCTCTGCACCCATACCGGCAGACGGACAAGTTTCGGGTCCCTTCTCGCACCTCCCCGGGCGGGACCCGCGGCTGTCCCCGCACCGGGTGGACAGGGCCGGCGGTCGCCGGGGAGCCCCGGCGCCGGGAGACGCGCTCAGCCGGAG
>JBBMKD010000002.1:582063-650553 GCA_037834095.1 Argya squamiceps
TGTGCCCTCCTTTTTCCTGGGGTGGGGACGACGACGAGTGTGAGTCCTCTGGGATTTGGGGGGGAGGGAGGGTGGGCACGGAGAGATGCCCGGGGTGCGACGCCCCCAGCCCGACGCTCCCGCCCCCCCCCTCCCTCCGAGCAGCCTCCGCGCCCTCCACCGCGCCCTTTTCTTTTTTGTTACATATTTCTCCGACACCCAACTCGCGGGCACCTCCACCTGCCCGGGGCGGAGCAGCCCCCCCGCTCCCCGGGGCTCCATCGGTGGCCGCCCCCGCCCGCCGCTCTCGGCTCCTCTGGCCCGTGACAATGCAACTGGGGGGAAATCGGTCATTTCTCATCCTCGCTTCGGGTTAAACTCCATCCCGCCCTTTGCTGCCGCAGCCCATCCCATCCCCGCCGCATCCCGCCCGGCACAAGCTGCAGGATCAGGAGCGGGCTGGCCAAACTTCTGGGTCAAGGCGTCGGGAAGCGCTTGGGGCCGCATCCCCCATACCCGGAGCGCCCGCATCCCTCCTCCTCCTTGGGGGCCCGCATCCCTGCTCCTTGGGACCCGCATTCCCGCCTCTCCCTCCCGGGTACTCACGGTTCTCCCGGCCCGGGGCCGCCGGCGGAGGCGGCTCTGCCCACCCGGCCTCGCAGGGCTTGGGCGTCTGCAAGGAAAAGGACAACAACCATGGTTTCTTGCAGGCTCTGGCGCAGGCTCTGCGATCCTCAGCCTCAACGCCCGTGTAAATGTACTCGCTCAGTCCTACAAAGCCCCCAGCAAACTGGACTGAAAACCGTTAGATACATCAGCATGGCATACCCCTGCTCCTTCACCAGCATAAATTTTCCTTTCTCTTTTGCAGCACACAAATCGGAGCTGGCTTCCAGGACCAGGATTTGTCACAGTGTAAGATGTGCACAAGGAAGATTCTTAAGTGTGGTTTGTTGTTTTGTTGGGGATTTTTACCCCCATGAGATGTGCAGCTGTCTCATGTGGGGTGTGAAAGACACACTCCTAGCTGGCTCATCTTCCAACCTGCTTTACCTTTATTCTGGATTGTAAAAATCAAAATTGATGGGATGGATTTCCAGTGCCAAAAAGAGAGGGAACACCTTAGTAAAGAAAGCCGAGAATCATGATGTAACATCTGAACATGTCCCTTAGTCAGCATTTACTGCTGGCAACATAATAGCAGTGTCCTATCATCTTGTCCTCCAAAGGGGATGAGCTGCTGCCAGAGGATTCAGGATGGGGACACACACAAACACTTCCCTGGCAGGAATTACCGTCTCAGGTGTTTGCATCCTTGAGGGAGGAAGCCCTACTTTTTGAGCTGTGCCTCCTTCTGATAAACATCCTCTATCATTTACCTCTGTTCATACACAGTGAATAGTAAATTTTGACAGCTGTCACTCATTCCTTAGCATTTTCAGTACTTGGGAAGGAATCATGGAAAGGGCAAAAGTGGAAAGTTTTGACAGACGAGACACAGGTGAGAGATCAGAACTTGCTTTGGCTTCTTGTTACAGCCAAAAAAAGAGTGTGATAATGTACACGCACAGTAACTCGATTTTTCTGGTTATGAGGATGTACGTGTACATCTAGAAATAACCAGCAAGTTCGTTGCCATGTGAAAATCAAGTCAATATTATAAATACCTGATAAATTTAACAACACAGCGCACACAAGGCCTGGTTCCCACTCCAGACAGGATCATGGGTGTGGTTCTCTCTGAAAAATGTCAGAAGTTTAGGTAGGATAGGGTAATGAAAAGACATCAAATTATGCAAGAAATAAAATTAGGCGACTCTTGCCTGGGAATAAATATATTCCAGCTTGGACTAGAAAAAAATTTTTCCGCCTTCTAAACAGAACACTACTAATATGTGAAGACCCTTCTGCCTGGGAATGAAACTCCACAAATCCAGCATCTCAGAGAACTGGAGCTATTTTTTTTCTGAAATCCTTGCACAAGCACATTGCTGACACGTTTACTCACAGCTGCTGCAGCCATACCTGGGCTCTTCAAGGGTTGTACAGCTGCCCTCTGGCATTTCAGAGATGTGCAGGCACTGCTTGCACACACTTGTTAAGAGTCCAAGGACTTGGGAACATCTTCTTGTTGCAACAGAGAAAAAAAAATCCACTCCCAGAGCTCAAGTTTCAAAGGTTCACTCTGCTTTGTACCAAACAGAAGTGGCCAACAGCATTAAAGGCTGCTATAGCTTCTGCTCATGAAAATCTATTAAGGGAGAGAAAAAAAAAAAACAACAAACAATTAAAACCCACTTGTTTCCTCCAAAGCACTGAATAAACAAAGGACAAGTAGTACTAAATAACACCTAATAAGCAATATATATATATATTAGTCCTGCTTATTCTAGTTGGCCTTTTTTGGTTTTTTGGGGTTTTTTTTTGGCTGATCTCTGATTCTTTGGTATCTTAGCCCTTCACCTAAATTTTCTTGCCTCGTTCTGTTTATTATGATCCAATAGGCTCAAGATGCTCCTTCCTCCCCAAATCTTTTATTTTTAATAAATTGTTCATTTCATCAATCCTTAACCCTATGGCTCATACCTACCATCAACCTTCCCCTATTTCCATATTTCTCCTGTTCTCTTGGGTAAGTTTCTGGGTTTCAACTGTTTATATTGCTATTTTTTCAAATCTCTGCTATATAATAATAACCAGTGCTGCTTACTTATTCATTCCCTTATTCTTCTATTTGGGAAAAATCTCCAAGGAGTTATTCCTGTATAAAACAGCAAATAACAACTCAAGAAACAGGCTATGGATTTGAGAGACCTTCTGGAAAGCCTGTGAGCTAGAAGCCGGTGAACAAAGTAAACTAATTCTTGTGCGTTCTACTGTTTTTCTGCCTGTGAGAATACTCAATATTCTGCATTCTAATATTTAATAATATTCATTATTTAAGAAATAGTCCTGGCATAATCCAGAAAAAAATATTCAAGAGTACAAACAATCCTCTTTTGGTTAACAGTTTTTAAAGCATGGCACAGCATATGTGTTACTAACATATCCTGAGAAATCATTCACTCTCTCCTGAAACATACCCATCAAGGATAGAAAGGAATATCTGTGCTCAAGTCACAAGTAACTCAATTAAGTTCCCATAGCGATTCTTATTGAATTCAACAAAATTCACTTTATCCTAAGAATATCTCCCTGTAAGTAATCTGCTGCCTGAGACACACCTTTTTACCATCTCCTGCACCTTCAGTCTCCTTGTATTGTATTTCTTTTTTTTTCCTTTTCACTCAGCCTTGCATGTGTCTCCCTATTCCAGATGCCCATCCTCCTTGCATTAAGCAGAAGGAAAGCCAGGAGTATCCCACGTCCCTTTTAAAGGCCATTATGGGGTAATGTACCTTATACACTGCATTCATTCATTCATTCATCAGCCGTGGGGGTGGTGCAGCAGGAAAAAGAGGAAACTGGGATACTCTGGTAGCTCCCAGCACATCCTTCGTGGTGTGTGAGGAGTATCAGAGTGGGCTCCCTGCTCCAACACTTGAGCTGGGTGGAGCCCTGGTGTCACAAAGCCAAGGAAAGGCAGTGGAGCCTTAAAGCCCTGCAGCCTGCAGTCAAATTATGGGCTGCAGCCCCCCATGTTATGTCACAGGAAGAGAGGACTGTGAAGGCTTCAAAGATTTATTAAAACATATTCTGTTTTCTTTCCTTTGCTCCTTCAGCCCTCCAAAGCACATCATTTCATACCACTGCTTGTTCAGAACAGCTCCAGGAAAAAGCTTGTCCAGCAAGGATTATCCCCTCCCCCTTTTTCACATATCCACGTAGCATCTATATCCAGCATCACATTCCTGTGTTCAGAAATGCAAACACTTTTCTGCCCCTGCTCTTCCCAACCACCAATATTACCACTGTCTGCTTTAGGATACTATTGGGAAAAACTCTGTTGTTACTGGATATAACACACCATTCCCTGTATCTTCCCTTCTTAATGTTTATGCTGCAGAATTTCCCTAGCAGCTCATGCATGCTGCATCTTTTTGCTTTCTTCCCTAATCCATTCCTAACAAAACAAAAAAATCTAAACCAGAAAAAAAAGAATTTAAAATAGAATTGCAAATGACACACTGAATATGAGGTGACACCAGCAAGTAATTGATGTACTATAATAGTATTAAACAGCAGGATATTTTTACAAAGGCCAGAAAATACCTGATGGCCCAAGCCAAAACACCTGATGGCTGCACGAGCCCCTCCTGACCATTCCAAACACTGAAAACGCAATTCACTGTGCTATGTTAAACATTGCCTTAGAAGCAAATCCTCTATCAAACAGAGTGTCTCTATGTGAAAAGCAAATGGAACCAGCAACTGGAAAATGAATCCCCGAAACAGTCTGCCATGGAATTATAGCTTCCCAATATCCATTCAAACAAAACATCCAAGTCAAACCCTAATAGAATAAATGAAAATAAATTATCAAAAATCATAAGAAAAAAATTGGATTTTATCTCGCGGGCAATGCTCCCATCTCTAGTGGAAGGTGTACCTGCATGTGGCAGGAGAGTCTTTAGGTGGTTTTGTTTTTTAGATGGTCTTTTTTAAATGGTCTTTAAGGTCCCTTCCAATCCAAACCATTCCATTACTTTTCCCAACTGACTGCTATATAAAATCTTCAGTTTCACTTCTCTAACAATGTAGCACAACAATGCAAAGAACACTCGTTCCAAGGAACACCAAAAAAACTCATTAAAAAAACATGTACCCTTCCATAAATCAAAAAGCAAAAGCCAAAAGACCACAGAATGGGTGTGATTCCACCCAGCCACCAGCCAAATCTCAATAAAATCCAGCAGGTAAGGTACGTAACCAGCATTACATTAAAGCAAACAACTCATAAACACCATGAACAACATCCAAAGAGATTTCAAGCAGCCATTCTGCATCTGGTAGTTTTCTGCAGATGGAGTTGACTGTATAATGAGCACCAAATTTTCCATTTTAATTTTTTTAAAATTAATTTTATCCAGTTAAAACTTGCTTTGTTAAAAAATACATTTCCAAGGTAGTTAAGAAATGAAAAGCTTTTAACAAAAATAAAGGAGGCATTAAGGGAAAACCTGATTAAAGGAAATTCACAAATAAATAGGAAAATTGTGAATTTTGAGATCTAGGATAGCAGAGGATTTATGGCCATTTATTACAGATTATTTTCCCTGACAACATCCACACATTTTTTTTCCAGAGTTAAAAAACCTGAAGTCTAAAAAATTGATCAAAAGTATTCCACAATCAATTAGAGACTTTACATCAGTGAGCTTGGGCTCATTTACTGGTATTTCTGTGAGAAAAAGTCCTGAAGTTCACCCCAGGAATTGGTATTAGCTCCAGACTTTTCCACTGGGTGGTGGTAATGAGATCAGGAAGTTCAGGAGAACCGGTGGCAGAGCTCAGAACACCACCGGTATTCACTCATTTATGTACTCATTCCATCATTCTGTCTCTCCCTCTGTATACACACCCACCTACCCTGTGTGTACGTGTGCCACACTGGAAATCCACTGTCACAGTAATGAAAGGATGAAGAGAACAGTTCTGAAATTTTTAAGGGCTGGGCTGTGAAATTAATCTTAACACAGTTTGCTGCTTTAGCATTCAGTTCAACGACATCATTTTCTCAGTGTAAAAGCTGAAGAGAGTTGAGGTGAGACAGATGACAGGTCAGAAAATAGCACTATTTATTCCTGAATGAGCAAGTATAAATTAGAGCCCCACTGGAGGGAAAAAACACTCCAGAGATTCATACAGTAATACATTTCATCGAGCTCAATATATGACGTGCTATGATGGCTTCCTTTTTCATGTGATCTGTAATTGTCACAACAGAGAATGGAAATTAAACTTAAAATGTTGTGTTTACTTTCCCCAGCGTTACACATTTCAGCGGGATCCATTTTTCAAAATGGGAATGTTTGGCATAATCCGAAAATCAAAGCCCTTTACAATATTTATGGTTGCGACCTCCCATCTTAAAGCACCATAAATCACACCAGGCATTAACTGGTTCACTTTCACAGTTGTAACAATACCAAAACACAGTACAGTGGTAAGCACATGCTGGGGAAGGATATTCTAATATTATATAAAATGATGCATTGCCATACTTTTAAAACTGCACAGTTGTTATAAATTATGATTTAAATACTGATAGATACGTGCAGTCCAATAATAGCCTTGAAAATAATCCTTATTTTGGCCCTCCTGAGTGATGCTTGACACTATCAGCTTACTGTCTGAAAGGCCCTGTTTATTCATTAGAACAATTTCTTTTCCCTAATAACTAATGACTTACCAATCTGTCTGCTGTAGCAAAAGAATATAATTACAACTTGGCATCTTAAAATACTACCAAAAGAATTTATTCCAACTTACAAAATATTAATAAGTTATGTGCTTAATTGAAGATAACTATATCAAAATAGCTCAAGTACATTATAGATTACTAGCCTGGGGAAAAAAAAAAAAAAAACAAACAACATAAAGTCAGTATTGCTCTAAAAATAGGGAGGAGTTCCAAAGCCCAGTGTATCTGGTTTGGCATTGGGACAATTAAAAAATGTCTACATAATTCATTTAATCAAGTAAGAACTTACTCATTGCTCCAAGCTATATAAATCATGCCAAGTTTTACCAAATGCACATTTCCTTGAGTTTCTGTAAGACCTGTGTGATCAGAAGACAAAATACTATTCACAGTAATACCAAGAGAACTGCCATGGGTAAGCTACAAATCTGTGTCCAAACACCAACATGACGAGTTGTTTCTTCATGCAGTTTTTGAGGTGCCTTGGAGCTTTGTTGCTCTTGTATTTCTGAGCCCTGAATTAACAATCCTTCTTGTCTACATGGTGGAGAAATGAAGTATCATAACTATTAATGACCATACATTAATTTAATTAAAATAACGAGCACCCTGACATCATTTATTTATTATTAAAGTGAAAAAAGTTCCATGATTTTTCTACTCTACAGCTACGTTCAGATGGCCTTTTGGATCAATAATTCCTTGTGATATTTACATGGGAAGTGTCCTCGAAGATAAACCTTCTCCAGTTTATAAGACAGTGTTCCACTTCCTTATTTGCACAATCATGATACAAGGTATGCATGCATATATATATATATAAATGTTTAGATAGGAGCTAAATTTTCTACTTTCCTTATTGCTCTGTACACTCCAGTGTCATGTGACATACTTCTGTAACTGCATATTACCTTTTCTCCACACAAACCTGAATTTAATACAAGATACCTGTTATCTAGACCTACACTCGAAATAAAACGTCTTTGCTTTTACAGAATTTCAATGCCTACATCTCTTAAATCTATTAAATTACCCTTGAACTAACCTTAACATCAGCATCCCCACTAGAACCAGTGACCCTAATGCATTCTAAATGCTTGAAGTTAAGAGGAAAAGAAAGTATAAAATGTTTTAAAAGTCAAAACACAACTGAACTATTCCCTGGGAACCCATGTGCTACAGTCTTTACAGGAAAATGCATTTACTGTAAAAAAAACCCACCCAAACAAAAAAAAAAAAACATGCAGAAAGAAAAAAAATCTGTACCTAAATTCTCACCACTCTGGAAGAAATATCATGTTTAAACTTGCTGATCTTGAGTTAGTTTCAAACTAAGGAAAAAAAACCCCAACAAAACAACAACCAAACAAACAACCCACACCCTAAACCAACAAAAATACCTCCACTCTACTTGGTCTGAAGCCCATCATGGAATTTGTATCTTGTATTTATTAAGCCTGGTAGACTCAGACACTGCCAGGACAGTCCCTCACTCCCTCATCATGCCTAAATTTTAAATGTCTTTGCTGCTACCCTTTTGTCAGCTGCAAATCCTCATCAATTATTTGACCTAAAATTGAAATAAAATGATCTTCAAACTTTTCTCTCCCTTTTTTATAAATAATCATGCTTTACTGCAAGACACTGAAGTCTCTGCTGGTAAAGCTTTATTGTCATTACTTTAATGCTTGAATATAAATTGATTCCTTGAGCTTCCTAGTTATTTTTGTACATCTTCTCTAAATTCCCTCTGCTCACTTTCCTGAGCAAATAATTCTCATATAAAAGTGCATTTGTATCCAAATGACCATAAGTGTAATCTACTTGCGGGCAGATTATATTTAAAGATTAACCCCCTTAAAGACAGCAATTTAAGTTTTTTGATTGGATATTCATCTCCATTATGTCCTCCACATTATTCTCAGAAAGCAAAACACGGATTAGTTTTGGAATAACACTCTAAAGGTTGAAAAGCAGGTGCTGTAACAAAATTGTCTCACTTAGGGTCTTTGAGAATATTAAAAAATAACAATCAGGGAGTGCCACTGCAAAATGAGATGGAATATAAGGATGCAGTGCACATGTCTGCCTCCGTGCTGCTGCTCCTTCATCTCTCTGATTTCTTTCCTTCCCACTTATGGAGGTTCTCTAGTTTGGGCTGACACTGGCACTCCAGGCTGCCCTTGCCCTCTCCCCTCATGGCTGGCCAGCCCATCCTGTTTTTTACAGGGACCACAGACTCCCCACACCCACAAATTGCTCTTCTCGTCGCTTAAATTCCAGCACAGCCAATCCTCTGACTGTAACTGATTCTTCATTTTGCAAAATATGTTTTCTTACCATTTCTCATCTGCAGTCTACTCACCCTCCACATGAGGAACTAACAAGAAAGCCAAGAGAAACCCAAATCCTATTTGTATTAATTTATTAGCAGGAAGCCAATTTTTGCTCAATATTGCGACCGTGTATTTTGGGTTTAACAGAACATTCCTCAAACTGAAGGCCAGCAGAGAAGTAAGTGGATTTTGGACAAAGCATTTTCTGCCCTCGTGAAAACAGCAGCAGGAAACAAACTCCAGTGGTCAAAATTGGATCATAAAGATGAAAAACCATGTGTGTTTCTGGTCTTTAAATTGCTACCCTACAGAATGATAAGAGACATCATATAGAACCTTATCAGGATTTAATTTCCTAACAGAAATGAGAAAGGAATGTGCAAAGCCCCTCTTACATGATCTAGCATTAGATTGCAGCACATGATAAAAATATCTTAACAAGGCATATACCTAAGGAAGATAACATTCCATCTCTTCTTCCTGAAGATGCTTTCTATATACAAATTCTTTTAAAAATAGCATATTTCTGGTTTGCTGTGTACAACTATCCTCTCCAGGAAATGTTTTCTGGCAAAATCCTCCTCACAGTTTCTGTATCTTTTCAGTGCTTCTGTAACAATACCTTGTAAACTGCTCTTGGTATATGAGGTTTATGAATGAAACCTGTCAAAGTACACGTACTACAGAAACGATTGCTAAATTTCTTTAGAATTTAATTCTCAGCTGTAGTCTGTGTCCTAAAGGTTCTGTACTAAAGCCACCACCATCGTGTGAAAAACCTGGTTTGTAGGTATTTGTATTTTGCACGTACATCTTTGCCATGTCATTCTGCATCCCCTTACTGACTCTTGTATCCTAAATATAATTACTAAATCCCCCACTTTCTATTCTATTTCTAGTCTCTACCAACTACCATGTTATTTCCAGATAAATTTCCAAAGAGTTGCTCGCAGTAAGCAACGTTGCCCTTTTGATCAAGAAAATGAGTACATTTTAACACAAATTTTGTACTTTCACACCGTGATATATTTACTGCAGGGACACTATAAAGAGCATTTACAAACATGCTCAGCATCCATGCAGGGCCTCTGGGAGCAGAGGAGACAAGCAGTGCTCTGGATTTGGGAGAAATTCGTCTGCTGGGTAGTGGGCAGCATTTTAAGATGAGTGGCCATAGGAAATGAGGGCTCAGCTTCATCTTTTTTCTGCTCTGCAGGTTTTCACTTTCTCCTCCTTGTCTTTCTAACCTAATCTAATTCTTAGAACCTGAAATACCTGTCACAAGAGTCAGAACAGGATTATTTGCTACTGTGGCTATGCTATACCATAACGTGCTGCACTCATTTTCCAACACTTATGAGTGACATTCAAAGGAAGAGATTTCCATAGGCATCTTGGATTTTTTGTTAGAAAAATTAAAAAAGGCTAATTATTAATAAAGCACACTAACATATGTACCCCTGAACAGACTAAGGCTGTGGCCATCCTACCTTGTTTTAACAATTTCTGAGTTCTATCCCCCATGATTTAACCAAAAAAAAAAAAAGCTCACAGAAAGCATTTATAGTATGTATTTATGACACTGCTTCCTAGAAACATCTCTGGGAAGGGTTTGGCTCTTCCTTCCCCGCTCTCCACATCCCTTGGGATGATGAAGCAGATAGGATTTCCCACACTTATCTCCGGTACGTCTCCTGCGTCAGGCTGTTCTGTGACTCTGCAAAGCACACTGCACATCTTGGGGCTGTGCCAAGCCTGCCTGGGAAGACAGGCTTCCAACCAGCTCCTCATGCCACAACCAAAATCACCCCACCCTACAGAAAATACACTGCTGACTATACTCTAAAATCCATTTTGACGTGAAAAAGCTTCAGATAAGTAAAAAAATTTCAGCAAAACCTGACCTTTCCTTGGACATACTTCAAGACTTACTGCAACATTATGTTCCCATTATAGAAACACCCCAAGTGAATAAGCAGATATTTAAATTTTACAGATACCACCCTAAGGAAAAAAAATTAGTTAAACATAAGTGGCGTGATTACCTAATGGGCATAGCAAAATGTTAGGAAAGTGAAGTGTTTGGATAAAACAGCAACGATTAATTTTTCATTTAATTTTCTCAAATATAACATGCTTCTGGAGATCATACTTAGTGAACATACTCGTGGTTCCAGGCCCACACAGTATTTTAATTCCATAAGGTGCGTGGGAGGTTTTTTAAATCCACATAATTTTGTGTTATTTTCTTTTTACATGTTAAGTTATTATCATCAGATGGAGGGGAAATTAAACATTCTGAATGTGTTAAAAGCCTTGGTCTTCTTGACTCCTATTACCAACTGCTAACTATTGCTAAACTCATCCATTTTTGGAACATGAACAACCTTGATAACATCAGATGAAGACAAAATAAAAATAGAGCTTTGGCAAATCCTGTGAATTGAATTCCGGTATCTCGGAACACCGTGTAAAGCTCTCAATTGGCTTTGCAAATGTAACTCACTATATTAATACTGAAGCTAACTCATTTCCTAAGTTTGCTAAGAGCAGCCAGAACTATAGTCATGCTGGAATAGTGAGGAACTAAATAAAATCCAGGCTATGAATATAGATGTGATTTGTTTTTTTCCTGGGAAAGGTTTTGGGGAAAAAACTTTTCC
This sequence comes from Argya squamiceps, assembly GCA_037834095.1. Taxonomy (NCBI): domain Eukaryota; kingdom Metazoa; phylum Chordata; class Aves; order Passeriformes; family Leiothrichidae; genus Argya; species Argya squamiceps. Next base: position 593,406 of record JBBMKD010000002.1, read on the forward strand.
AGAAAAGGTTTTGTGAAAATTATTCCTAAAAAGCTTTATATCTGGTTGTCCTTTCCTTTGGGACACATTATATATGTTGTTTCCTTCTTTTGCTGAGTGGACCATAAAAGCCATCTTTATCATCACCTTAATTATTCAGCTTTTAAGATGACCAGAATTAAAAAGCATTTCTTTCTCTGCACAGTGCTTATTTTGACATACGGTCCTGCACAGAGCACTTGGATTTCATCACTACTCAGACACACAGTAATAAAGATGATTAATGAGCAGCAAGCCCAATTTTTGCTTGTCTGGGTCATGTTTACATGACAGGGCCATGCATCTGATGCCTGGGGAAGAGGTCCCTGGAGCACGGCCCTACACAGCAGGGGGAATTCTGGGCTCTTCAATAGGACAGCCCTGTCCTCACCCACACATCTCTGCAGTACGTGCTGATACATACAAGGTGGCACACCCCTGGTTTTTACATCCCTCCAGCGGTTTTCAGAGCAAACGTGCTCTGAATTCAGACACACAGACATTCAGCAGGATGAGGAGTAGGGCTCTTGTCACCATCACATCACAAACACAAGGTCACAAAACCCCACAAAGACGACTAGCTCAGCTTGAGCACCCTCTGCTCCAGCTGCCTCAGCTCCTGTCCTCAAAGCCTGCAACTCCCTCCTCAACACCTTCCTCTGTCTGCAACACACTGGTGAAGATTCTGCCAGCCCACAAGCTCAAAGGGATACTCTGATGAAGCAAGAATGTGGATGTCCTGTGGCATCACTCCTGGGTGAAATGTCACGGGAGCAATCTCATGACAAGGCAGATTATTACATTTATAGGATCTATTTACAACCACTTTTCCCCATTTCATGGGTGAAAAGTTGCCTGAGGGCAACTTTTGCCAAGAGTTTTTGGTAAGAGTTGCCAGCAAACCAGCTGGGAAGGTTGCAGGAGGGTGCTCGTGTTCCCAGCCCCTGCTGGGTGGTGGGAGAACTCTTTAAGAGTTAAGATTTCAGCAAAGGAACAGAAGCAATTTATTGTGATTAGGATTTAAGTTAGAAGAGTAGAGACAAAGTAGAAGAGTTAATAATTATTAGATGCTTAAGCTAGAGCTCAGGCAATATATTACTTGCTCATTTTAGTTGTGTTTGTAGAAGGAAACAAGATAGATGAACCACTGGGATAAAGAAGAAGCCATGGCAGCACCTGGACACAGAAACTAACTGGAACCAGGCAGGAGAGCTTGGACTATGCCCAAGAGGCCATGTAGCCTGCCAACAAGATGAAGGCAAAAAGTTCACTGCGAGGAAGATGTCTCTGACTTCATCCTTCAACACCACTGACCTATATCAAAGATCACCAACCCAACTTGAGAGAAGAATTGCACAGGCCTAAAGGACTTTGAGCTCATTTTAATACAAAGCAGGGGTTGGAGGTGCTAGGATTATGTAAAAGTGTTTTTGAATAATTGAATGAATGTGTAAGACTTCTGTAGATAAAGAGAGGGCTAGAGCTTTGTGATTTTTGCACATATCTTTGGGGGAATACTCCCCATGTTGCCCAGCAGATGAATAAACATATTCTAACTTTAACTAGAGAGTCCTTTATCCATGATTTTATCAATTTTGTTTGTTTCAAAGCAACACCTCTGGGAGGAGTCATGCTGGGACAGTGCCACAGGTTGCAGCCAGTGAACAGCACAAGCATTTCCATCACACAGCCAAGGTGGTCTGTCCTGTTCTCTCAAGGCCCAGCTGAAAAGCAACCCCTCACATGCCTGGCCTGCCCTTGGGTCCCAGCTGGCTCTTCCATGGCTGCCATAGCCTGACAACGAGCACACAACATCTCAGCCCAAAAATCTCCTCAGCAGCCTCCTGACACATAAACATGTGAAAAACAGTGACCATCTGAAACACCAGTGACAACATCAGGGAGAGGCAGATGTAGATTTATATGTAAAGAAAGGTAATTTATGCTGATGTGGGTACAATAAGAACAATTCCAGTATGTATTATGTAAAATTCTTTGCTTTCCAAAATCCTATCAGCTCTAGAAAATCACATATAGTTTAGGTACTATACTAACAGCTTTAATTTGGCAGAGCACTGTATAAATCTCTTTGCTACAAGGTGAGAGAAGATAACAGATAATTTTTAAAAAGCACAGAATACTTTAAGAACCACCAAATATCCTGAATTAATTCAATTTCAGATTAAAAAATAAAGCCTCAAATGTCAGGTGATCTCACTGTAGTCATAAATATCTGAAAGTTGTGTTGTTATTTAATGCCTTCCTCTGTTCATAAGCCTCTTAGAACAGAAGCACATTCTCCAGAGATCACTGGCTTACTGTGTACCTAAAGAAATTAAGCTACAGTTCAATTATGGTAAATATATTTCATTTTCCCCCCGGAATGGGCAGGTGAAAGGGCTTAAGTTCAAATGGAAATTAGATTAACAATAATAAGAAAGTTATTTAACCCATAACTTTATATAGTGTGGTCCTTGCGCAGCTTTGCAAGAGCATTCACAACCAGTGTAGAAAACAAAGCATATAGAACATATACCTCAATTTTTGTTATGGATTTTAAGTCCATTTTAAAATCCTATCAGTGATCAATCATATTCCATTCAGTAACCATGTGTTCTCTCAAGTTCTTTAAATAATATTTAAAACCTAATGCAAGCAACTTGCAGCATTTACTGATGTCCATCAGTATCCTATATCCAAACCACCCCAAACATGATACAACTCAGCAAAGGAAGATGTCTTTCCACTGGAAATCTTACAGTGCTTTGGCTACAGCCTTTACTTTCCCTCTGCCAAATTAATTTCACCACAATTTTGATGACGTTTCCAGACAGGAGTGGTTCTGCTGTTTTGGGTAATTTTATCCTATAAGGTCCAACAGAAATCAATTTTTTTCCCCATTTCTTTTAAAGCTCCACAACATGTTGAATATTACACTAGGGATAGTTTTGCTGTTGCTGGTTTTGCCTTCAACAACATTGCAGTTTAGTGATCCATAAAAATGATGAGGCCATACTCCTGGAAAGGACACTCACATCCTTAAATGCACACCACTGAGGGGCCCTGTTGAAGCCAGTGGGCACAGATCTACACCAACTGAGGAAAATAAACCTTAAAACCTCTACAAGGGGTTTGTTGAAACCAAGATACATGAATGCAAATCTGTTGGCAATGAGCAGAATCAGAAACTGGAGATCTGGATGGCTTTGCTGGCTGATTTAAAATCAAGACCAAACCAGAGAGGTTGTCTAGGAACAAGGGTAGCTGCTTCACAGAGCGTGGTACATCAGAAAGCAATTAAATCAGAGGCCTCAGCATTTGTTTTTGTTTGAATTGCAGTCAGTACCAGCCATTGACCAGTAACAGCATTTAAATAGCAAGCAGTGCCACTGCTGGGCAAGGAAAGTGAACCAGCAAAGATTAGGAAATACACTGCAGTAAGAAAACAGCTAAGCACAGGCATCAGTTATTTAGGGATTCAGTCGTGCCTGCTGCCCACAACAACAATAACAACTCTCCCTGCTGTATTTTCAGAAATGAGCTTTCTGCCAACAGTAACGCAGCAGTTGCAAACTCCACTAAAGATTTCAGCTTAATTATTTCAGGATTCCTCCAAGCCCTGCTAGGCACTGACCTCACAAGGACTGACTAGTGGCTCTGGAACAGAGTGTGCAGCATCCTCACCTCTCTCTAACCAGAGCCTTCAGATGCAGAAAGCTTCATTCGAGCTCTTGACATACTTACAAGCACCACCCCTGCTAATTCCATCTCCTTCCAGCTTGGATATTCCTGTAGGCCACACACAGTATCATGAAATTCCTCAATGTTTGTAAGAATTCTTACTGGCAGCCTACAAACCCACAAAAAGCCTCTTGCTCCAGCACACAGCAACACATTTGTTGCCTCATCCTGCTCTTGGAGTTAATGTTTCCACAAGAAAGAAGCCTTCACTGTTCAGCTGAGAAACATAGACACACACATATATATTCTATCCATATATGACAAATACACAGACACCTGTAACTGTTGCATCATTTTCACCTCCAGGGAATGCATAAAATATTACCACTTTTATAATGTATTGTTGGATTGCAATGTGTAATCTCATAAAGGATCTTATTATGATGATCATACTAATATGTTATAGACAAGAGACTATGGGGCACACAAAAAGCATAGTCAAGCTCTTATGGGTGAGCTCTAGTTTTATACCACACAGTAGATCCAAAACAATACCTGGACCCCTGCAAATACAGGCAGGAAAAGAGCAAAACCCTTTTAATTGGCAGAGGGATTAGCTGCTGCTCAAGGAACTCCCTGCTCATGCTGGTAATTTCCTCTGCCATGTTCACTGTGATTGATTTTCACAAGTAGGAGTAAAACAGAATCATGCAAGCTGGGACACTGCCTAGAAAACAAATCTTTGAGTTCACCTGACAAAATGAGTCAAACAGCAATATCATCAGGACCACAGTGTGGTTTAGGTCGCCTTGCAAAAGAGCAGGAGAATCTACTCAGAAACCTCACTCTTAAAGAAAAGCAGTTACTGCTGACAAAATGTGTTTTTAATGGCAAACAGTGCCAGGCTGGGAGTGCTGGTACAGTCTAATGACACAAGTTAATGCTGTGTCAACTTAAACCCCACAAGGCTCTGGAACAATAGATCTGAGTGACAGAAAAGTCTTCTTTGTGCATTATTGAAATCAAATGAAAGGGAAAAGGAAAGGCAAATAGGTTACAAACACGTCTGAAAGGAAATTTAATGGGTGAAATTCACTGCTCCTTTTCCTTTCACCACTTCCTGGCAGTTTATTGTTCACATCTTGCTCAGGGCTACCTTTTGCCTGCTCATAAATGGTCCTGGTTCCTCTGGACAAGCTGTTTCTAGCTACCACTTCCCTGTACTTTGTTATTTTAAAGAAGAACCTTCTTAGTTATCACAAGGCTATTTTCCATTTAAAATTAAACTGGCTGGCTAGTCAATACTTAGTCATAGCAGAACAACTGTAAAGAGGAAGGTGCTGTCCCAAATTCTGTGGTCTGCTCTTAGTTTTTACCGAACAGTGATAACTTGCACTGCTCTCCTTCATGGTACCTAGAAACAAAGACAACCCCTCCAAGATCATCTCCTGGTGTTCAAGTATAGAAAATTTGCTAATAGTAAAGAGTTAGACTTAATGGAGAATGGATGAACAATATCCCAGCAGGCATCTAAAGACGACACTTCACTCATAGCTCAGTGTTATTGCAATAATTGCCATTACAGTAAGTCTTATAAATGTATTTACAAGTAAACATGTTCCAAACAATTGCAATGCATGGTGCTGTTGGGGTAGCACAACATATAAAGAAAGCTAAAAATCAAAGACAATTTGCCAAGTACCTAAAAAGTCATACAATGCTAATGCTGAAATAAACAATGCCATTATGTCCTATTAATGTAATTCCCTTCTCTCTTCCTGTGGACATACAAACCTATTTCCCAATCTCACAGCATCTCTGTTTTCATCCCTTGCTGCTCCACACATTGCAAAAGAGTGCACACTTCCTACTTGTGCACACTAATTCTGCATCACCATGCTTTTATGAGGTATTTAGGGGGTATTTAGACATATTTATTCTCTAGGTATTTAGGTATTTAGAGATAGCCAGAGGGGCAAATGTCTCTGCACCAATTTCCTACATTCTGGATGGAATTCCTGCAGGAGAGAACGTACTATCTCTTGCTAGAGTTGAGAAATGCCATCTGATGGAAAGGATGAGAAACAGGAAGTGTGGGGAGGTGTTAAATGCTTTTTTGATTTTGTTCCATATCCAGGTGAATACTTCAAAATACGGCAGCTGTAAAATTGGCTATACAATTTTTCCAGACAATTCATTTTTAAATCTGTCTTCATTCTTTTCCAGAAAGACTGAAAATTTCACCAAAAAAATCACATGCATCCAGAATGAACAATCCAAAGTTACAAATAGGGTACAGAGTCAGATGATGTGCCTTTTTATGAGAATTAATGTCACAAAATGGAGCTGGAGAAGCAAACCAAGCCCCAATTTCTGACTAGTAAACCTTCAACTCAAATCTTCCTCCTCCTTTCAACGTAAAAAGAACTAGTGAAACATGGAACTATTTACTGACAGATTTGCAGCCTCTCTCTCAAACAGGGAAACCTGAATGACACCAAAATATGGTTTAAGAGGTCTGGAATACAGAAAGCTGCTATGCAGGCCCATATACATGAATCCCTGTATAGTGTTCCTGGAATCAGCTGGTGAATTGGATCAGTGAGTGCAGCTTTTGTCTGTCCTAGCAAGGATATCCAGAGGCCAGATTGGCAGGCTGAGCCTAAACTCCTTAACTCATGTTCCTCCAGGCCCACAGAGCGGACAAGCTACTAGTGACTGACAGGCAGGCGAATGAGAAACATGCTTTTCTACTTGTGGGATCATGGATTTCAGTACAGTTACTCTCTGCCTTTTTATCTCCATTTTCTCCATCTGATCAGGGCTCTTTGCTAATGCAGGCACCCTCTCTTTGACTTCCAATAGAATAATATTCAGTAATAACCTACAAAGCAAGGCTTTACATTGTGATCGCTTTGACCGTACAATCTCTAACATCAGAAGTTACAACAATTTCCTCTTCCCATTCCCTTTCTTCTCACTACAGAAGTTCAAATTTACATGCTTTACAAAGACAGATTCACCTGCAGAATTACCAGGGAGGAAATTCTCAGGAGGGAGTTTTCTCCAACATCTGAGACTTACCCAACCTCTGTGAGATCTCATTTCTGCTGCTGTCACATTATACAAGAGGCATCCCTTTATTTTTTCACTCTTTGCTTGCCCAAAGAAGATTTCAAGTAATGCAGATGCCCACAGTAACCCAATACCTTAAATCCGTGTTTATGCCATGCTGATATCACTGCCAAGCTGCAAAGCACTTAAAGATCCAACTCAAATGGAGAGTATGGGGGCTTTAGTGATGACCAATAGCTTCTGTATTTTATTTGCATCAAAAGCACAATGCTATCTATGTTTTGTGTTGAACATAAAAGATTTTCCTTCCACTTCAGGGAATGGATCACAACAAATCATCTGTAAACCTCTACAGCCAGCAGATGCAAATGTGCTTTTCTCTCCCATTGAGCAGTATCTGAGGACCATGAAAGTACTACCTGTTCTCCCCCTGTCTCCCACAAATCTTGAAAATAAAGTGGTACCAGCTGCTTCAGAACAAATACCAACAGCATTCATTTGCCCTTAGACAAATATAACTTTTCACCACTTGGAATGTTTTCCCACTTTTTTTACCCTATAGTCAGCCCTCTGCATAAAAGACTCTCAAATGTGATATGGAAGGATCCATCACCACTTGCCAGGGATAAAGCACTAAGGAGAAGAGATCAAGGTTTATGACAGCATCATAAAGGTAGCTACGCTTAGGTTAAAGAAAATAACCCCAACCAAACACAGAAATCCCTTCCCAAAGCAGATTCTCTCCATCTCGAGGGTTTGGTCTACCCCCTAGGCCCACACACACCCTCAGAAGACAAAGTTTTCCCCTTCTCTCACTGTCTTTCCCCCTTCTGTCACTGCTTTCTGGATTAAAGTCAGCACCATCCCAACAGCTCCCCACAGCCACTCTGGCTCCAGGACAGGCACTTGGCATCACATCCTGCAGCTCTTAGCACATCCTGAGAATAAAAGGGGAAGAATGAATCAGCTTTTTTAGAGTTATAGCATATCTTGGCCATTAGCAGGGAAAAAAACTACAGGAGACAGTGCTGATTAATGTATTCCTCTTCTTTCTGCTTCTCAGCTAAGTTTGTAAAGGCTTGTCTGTCAACTCCTGTTCTTCCCAGCATCCATGGGGTTTCCTATGATATAATTATCAAAATAAATTCCAAAAATGTTTTTTTTCTCTTCAACATCACCTATATTTGAAGAGGACATTGTAGCTCAGGGAAGAGGGAAAATAGCAATAAATCTGCAACAGCAAGGACAGCATATAATTGCATTCTCACAAGCACTAAGAGTTTTATTTGCCACACTAAAGATGAGATCGACTTGTACCACAGGTATTCAAAGCAGATCGAAAAAAAGGGGGAGCAAAATATTTCTTCTCTTTCTCTCAAAAAGACAAAAGGTGCCTCTGATTTTAGGGGATTGAAGAGGATTGCAGCACGACTGCTGCTCGCCCAGTCCCAACCCTGAAGTGGAAAGCACTGAAATACCCATTTATTTCCCTTCCAGCTGCATCACCTGGGAGCTGGAAGCGTGTTACACGCTGTGATCTCTCCTTGTTTTCTTCCAGGCTGGTGGCAGAGGGGATTAGGCTCTGAGCTCCACTGGCTCCAAGTGTGTCATTAGGATGACTCACACTGAGGAGGAATTGTGGGGTTTGGTGACTCACATGATGGCTAGTTTGGAGCTTAAGCCCTGTGTTCAATCCTTAGCTTGCAATCCCCTCAATAATCTTTTAATATGAAATTTAGTTCATATACAGGCCAGCAGAGCTCCCTTCACTGAAATTAATTGGAAATGGATTGTGAAAAGCCACTCACATTAATCACCATGAACAGTAAAAAGGAAGTATACTTCTTGGGGTGAGTTGTTTTTTTCTTTTCATTTTATCTTTCCCAAGCATACCAGAAGGCCTGCTAACCAAAGTCAGCACAGTGCAGTCAGAACCAGCAAAGGCTTTTCAGAAATCTTTGTAAGCACACAGCATCCCTGCATCACCAGAGGTAACAAATGGTCTGATTTAGGCTTGGGCAAAAACAGCCTTTCGATGCAACATATCCACTCATCCCCCACCTTTCTCTGTCCTGGAGACGTAGCCAGATGGCTTCAAAAATGTGTGGAACATGACATTTTAATTATAGATCACCTGCAGTTAGACCAGGAGAGGCCTCTATGAAGAATAAGGGAGAACAATTAAAGAAAAAGAGGATAGGCTGGTTTCTAATTTTCTGTCTCCTCAGATGGCACGGGGGAAATGGGAGCAGGGAACAGAGCGGATGACAGGCCAATTAAAGTTGTTCTTCTGGCCTGGGTGATGCTGGCACCAAGCCCAGATCTCATTCTCCTGGCATCTCCTTTGTGTCCTATGGCACCTTCCATCTGAGGAAAAGAATCTCCTGCAGCCCCACTGAGCCAGCTCAGGGCTCCAGCTGGCTCTTATGTTCTAAAGTTTTGGCATTTGCTTCAGGAACTTGCTGGACTCCACCATGACCAAGGAAATTATTTTGGTGCAGAGGAAATGGCTTGAAAAGTGTGTGCCATGGCTGATCCAGAAATGATCCACAACCAGCACCAGCAGGGCTGGTAAGACTTTTTAGGGTTTTTTGGAGCATCCCATGGCCACAGCTGATCTTAAGAGCAGCTGTCCCTTTCCAGGAGCTGTGAGACTACATCAGATTAGCTGGTTGAGCTTTGCAACAGGTCTTTACTGTCTACTTTTTGTTAAAGAGGAATTGTCTTTAGCCCTCCAATCCATATGTTTTCTGATGTTCCCAGTAAATGGTTTCATTCTTTGCATGACAGTTATTTCAGCTCTGAATTGCCCCCGATCAGTCGTCTTAATTCCATCAATAACAACCCAATAAACGGGCTTTAATCTTGTAGTAATGGGTACTAATGGCAGTTTACTCTGGAGTAGCCTTCAATTAAAGCAATTTAGGCTCAGCTCTGGTCACAGCCGAATGCTAGCCCTCACCGCAGAGGTTTTCTGCTCGAGATGCTGTAGCCCAGGCTTTTGGAGCAAGACATGCAAGCATAAAGAAATTGTATTTGTGGGCTGAAGTGGGAAACTACTCCCCAAGGTGTCTGAAGGATTTCTTTAGCCCTCAGCAGCAAATGTGCTCCACAGTTGTGGTTCTTTTATATAGATGGGTTGTTTTAAACAAATCATTAATGGGGTTTGGGGGCTTTTTTTAGTGAAGTTTGGGGATCAGCAAACAAAATAGAGAACTATCACAGACACAGTCCAGATTTAAGAAAGAGTTCAACAGAACAAAATGCTGCTGTTCCCTGAACATTTCCCAGATTTCACTAATTCCTTAAAAGTGATGGTGTTTTCCAACAGGTCTGATTTCAATCAGACTCAAGAATTAAATATTTCCCTGTTTTTTGTCCCTTTCTCAAGAGTTTTCCATGCAACAATGTCACAGTTTATCACTGTGCTCTTTTAATGTCCAAGGTTGTTTTTTGGTCTCTCATCTTCAAAGTGATTAATTTCTCTTTTTCTGTTGGACCTTTAATGAGTGTGACACAGAGAATGAGGAGTGCAGACTGCCCTGGTGGTCTGGGCAGCCTTCTGCAGCCCAAACAAGAAACTGCTCTGCAGCAACTCCAGCACTGCCAGGACAAATGTTCCACCAACCTGGGAGGAGATAGAAGCTGCCATTTTAATTCCTGTCTTCTATAAATGAGGATTTTGTCATTAAATCCAGGAAGAAAACAAGGATTGGTACAATGTAAAAACATGAAAAGGCATGGAGTATTTTGAGGAAAGCCATTTACAAGGGAAGTGGTTGCTGTAGATGTAAAGTCTCTGGCTAAAGTAAAACTACAGCCAGGTTAAGATGATACAGAGAAAAACCTTAATACTTTCCTTGAAGATGCACACACCAAAATTTTCTCCACTGATGCCATACTTAAACCAATGTCAAGTGAAATGATCAGACTGTAAAACATTCAACCAATTAACTTCTCTGAAGCATTTCCTAGCCAGAGAAATGCAATGCTGAGCTGTAATAGCAGCAATCACATTTTCTAACTGATAATTGAATTAATTACTGTAGACATTTAAATTTCATAGCATAAGATAAGCACAGAAATGTTAACATCCAGATATTTCTATCACCAAAGACAAGTGCTAATTTTTTCAAGTCAATATTCCCATGGCAACTTTGTTACTGCCAACAAAGAATATGAGACAATGACACACATCAAGTCTGTAAGATAAGAGGGAAAAAGGAAATATCTAAATGACTGCAACTTTTTAATTCAGAGAACACCAGAAAATAACAGAGAGACCCTTACAGTGATGAAAACGTGTGCTGTGCACCCCTTTGCATCCACTGACACACTCTGGAAAAGGTTACTCAGAGGTTATGGAATAATCCCTTCTAATAGATTTCTAAATTGGAGAAGACAGACACCTCTCTGGAATGGTCTAGGAGCAGGGTAATCTCACTTGATACCAGCATACAGGCGAGACAATGCATCTCCTCAATTTTAGGATGTGAAATTACTGGCACCTCTTGCCCTCATGTTGTTCCCTCTGACAGAGCCCTGCCTGTGCCTACAGACTCAGAAATGAAAAAATAAAATCAGGAGCAGCTCGATGCATTACACAACCTTCTTCTTCTTCACTTGCAAGAACATTCCATGAAATTTCAGAAACTGTATTATTCATGGGCGTTTTCAGAATTTTTCATTTGGTCTAGTATTTACCTTTCTCCCAGTTTTCTACTACAAGACATTGCCAACAGTCAGTGACTTTCTTCTGTGTTAGCAAAAGTCTTCTGATCATCTGTCTATAACCAGATTTTCCCACATTTCTATAAAATCATTTTCCTAGAGACTCAAACATAATTATTGTATGCTATAACTCAAGATACTTCAGCAACAAATTTGTTAAATCAATTAACTGTCTGGGGATAGATGCATATATCTACTTTAAACATTTTTGTACTTTAGCAAAAGTACTATCGTACTATTTATAGGAAAAATGGCCAAAATTGTAGCATTTCTTCTGTCTTGATGCATTTGCTTATGTCACTATATACAACAGGTGATTCTTGCAGCAGTGAAAGCAGTTTTTTATTTTTATGATTAAAGAAGGACAAGCCAACCGCAGATTAAGTTTAGATATGTCCTTCAAGAACTTGGTTAGAAAATGAGAATTGTCTCTGAAATTTTGGGAAGATTTACATATTGCACCAGGACAGCCTTCCATGAATTTTGACTAAAGAGATAAACCCATACATGCTGCAGGAGACAAAGCGGTAGAATCCATACAGCATGAGCTGTACCCAAAAGATGACTGCTTCCTCCTCCAATACAGTAAAAGGAGAGAAATAAAATTTCCATTTGATGTGGTTCCACATGGTGAGGAGGTCCAGCCATCACAGACACCCAAGGTTACTGCACCATTACCACAGAAGTTAAATAAAATGTTGACTTCTTCCCACCCCTGCAAATTTGCCGTCAACAGAGCTACACCAACATCTGGGACCACCATCTTTCACTATCTTTTTACACAAGGAAAAACAAGGTCAAAGAACCTGACATTTCCACATCTTATGAAGCACTTCATAAGGAGACATTCAACCTGGCTTAGAATATCCTTACAGTCACTGAGCAATTAAGAAGAGCCAAGTACTCCATTCTCAGCCCCAGTTTCTGGATTTGAGGCTGCTAGTCGAGATCTACAGAGAAATTTGGAGTGAGTTCTCTAAGTGGCAGCTGAAGCAGAGGAGAAGCACTGCAGTTTAGTCAATATTATCGTCATAAACCAAGGGCAGAGAGCACAGACACAACAGAGCCCCAGCACAACACACAGAGTTCTGAAAATGTAACTAAATCTGAGCCCCACCACTGCTCCAGAGCAGCAGCCCAGAGGCCAGAGCACCTTTTGCATCAATCCCTTCTCAGGAAGCCAGGGTTTTTCCAAAAGGCTTTAGCCTTTCTAGCTCTGCAGTCCTAGTACGGAGAATATAACAATTTCACTGAAGCATTTCTCTATTTTCCACTTCACAGAGTGGGTTGAATGCTCAGGATAGACCACCAAGAGTTAAAACCACTGTGGCTGGAGCAGTTTTATAACCAGTATGACTGCTAGCTGTTGTAGCTTTGCCAGGCATCTTTAGTACAGTACTGAGCACTTCCCAGCTTCTTCTTCTGTCAAAGTCAGGGGAGGGGAAAATGCAGCATCAAACTATACTGATGCAAATTCAATTGCACTTGTAATAATAGCTGTCATCCTTATCACTTTCCCTGAGAATGTTTTCTGGGTATCCTCCTTTTCTCCTACACTGACAAAAAAAAATACATTTGAATTCTTTTCTCATAGCTTATTCAGTGTTTTGAATTCTGATATGAAGGGAGAATAACATTATGCACCATTTTTATGGAGATAATGGGAGTAGTTCCAGCAGTGGGCAGCTTCCCTGTGATGGTTTTATATTAATGCATTGGTCAACAAAGGCAGTAATTCCTTATTGTGAAATATTCTATTCAATAACTTTATGAAATTTCACAGTCCTGATGAAAACCTAGCCAAGTAATTTTTTGTACTAAAAATACCCGAAAAAGTTACAAAAAAATCTACAAAAGTACTTATTCCCCATTCCCCAAAACATTAAGTCCCCTTTACTTGCTCACCTTCCCCACCCCGTGCAGTTAAATGTCATGGCATTTCCAGATGTGAAAGCTCTCCTTTGAAGTATCCCAGCACATTCAGACATGAAAATTTATGCCAAGGAAAATTTCACATTTATCTATAATATCGCACACCATTGAGAATCTAAGTACCTTGTATTTTAAAATAGGATGCTTTATGATCCAGCTCCTCCCAAAGTTGCTGGTGGAACAGCACCCAGTGTGACACTTCCAGAGATTTTTGGGCATTGTGTCTGTGAGAGGGTATTCTCCAGACCTCCCCTGCTAACAAGCAGGGGGAATTTTTAACAGAGAACAGAATACACAAGGGTTGCAGAAACAGAGATTGTTAATCCTCTAATCTCCCTGTCACATTATTTTTCCTATACATTGATGTAAAAATCTCCAGCTGCTTTGTCTTATTCAATACTTTGCTTTTTTTTTTTTTTCTATGGCTTGAAGAAGCGTATCCGAAATGGAATATTTCATCCATGTCTCTAAGGCCTTTCATGATCAGGAACTCAAAAGGAAAATGTGAACAGAAACAGGGAAAAGCACTCTTGGAGACAACAATTCCAACATTACAGACCAGCTGATGCTAACAGTGAGAGCAGTTTACACATTATCCACTAGGACAACACTTGCAATGTTTTTCAGAATTCTGCTCTAATTTCAGTGCTTGCTCTGCTGCACCAAAAACACCCAACAGTTTCTGATACCAACAGAAGAGGGTGTCTATCCTCTGTGCTCTGCAAAAATCAACAAAACACTGAGTGAATGGCCTTACTTCTTTATCTTAAAGTTCTGCTGAAGAAGGAAAGTTTAAAGACAGAAGGCAATAAGCATCCAATACAAGCAGACATATCTTGCCTATTTTTGCATTGTGTAACCTTTTTTTATTGCAAGACTTAAATAGGTCAAATTAGAATTAAAATATCATATGTGTAAGGATGATTTTGCTAATAACTTCCAAGATTACTTTAATCACTTTGACATCCTCTGTAATAGATTTCAGTCTTGCATTTATATATTTATCTGGTCTGCACTTAGGCAGACCTTATTCTTAAGGAAAACCCTTCAGTTTGACTCGTTTTACATTCCTACTTTTAAAAACCCCACACCACCTTTAACATTTAGATTATCTACACTGTAAAATAAAAATTCAAATTACCATCACAAAATTTAATGGGATCAGGTCGTTTAAATTCACTAAAAAACTAAGGTCATACTGCTCAGCCAATAAAGGTTTAAAGTGGGAACATTAAAAGAAAGAAAATGGGCAGTAAAACATTCTGAGAAACATAGATTGTTTTCCTTTTTTCGTTACTTAGAAGATAGAGATGGCATAGGACACATGGGAAAGGTGCTCAGCATGGGAATAACTCCAAGAAATCTCCACTGGCTTCAGCAGAAGGAAATTATAGTAATGTAGAACGGAGAAAATCCACTTCTTCAATACTTAGGAGCTGCCTTTATCTCCCAAGTTCCCTTCCAGCTAAGAGTAAGAAAGCAATAGTCACAGAACAGGAAAAAAAATGAAAACAAGGAAAAAGTCTGCCCTCTCATTAGGACAACAGTCCCTTCTAAATAACTCAGTCAAGGACAGCACCTCCTCATGTATTTTTCACTAGAAATGCTGATTTTGCACTCTGGGAGGAGAGATACCCAAGAATCCTGGTGGATGCACTGAACATTCAGGCTGTGTCTGCTTGCTCCAGTTGGTACATTTGGAGCATCCTCAGCACTGTACCCCTGGATCATCACTCCTGCAGCAGCCTGAGAGACCTCCAGCTGCTGTCCCATCACTGTTGGGCTAAGCCCAGCATCCCCGAGCCCCTCGAGGCCAGGAGATCAAGGACTGCATTTGATATTCCTGTTTGAATAACAGTGGAGGGAGCACTAAGGTCTCCCCAGGTCGTGCTTCAATCCAAAGCTGTCAGTTCTCTGCCAGCACTTACAGCACAGCAGCATCACATTGCTTGTAAATGATGAAAGATTGCCTAATTCTTCCCTAGTTTGCTCCCATACATCTGCAGAATGCAGGGTGTGGGTGACAAGTGACAAAGAATCAAAATGTTTTAAAGCAATAGCTCATCCTGCAGGAAACCAGAGCCTCACCTGCTTGTCTTGCTGGCTCAAGGAATATGTCCCAGAGAACAGAAATAAATCAGAGTTGCCAACATCCTCAGCAAGCAACATACCTCAGGAGCAACAATAATGTTGTCACACCCCTTTCCCAAATAGGTGCAGTTGTTCCTTTACAAAGATACTGAAGGGCTCATTCAGTTTTAAACCTGTTTTTTTAATGAGTTATTCCACGGAACAACTTGATAACATCTCCTGCCTGCCCTTTAGATGGAAGAGGCAGCAAGATACTTTGCAAAGCAGCCTCAGTCAATATATTTCCACAGAGTTTTTCAAGTCTCATGTCAGGTGATAAATATCTGTCCCCACTAAGCCTGATACTTCAAGGAGACTGCTTGATACTTGCAAACTTTGAAAAAATTAATGACAACACATCAGTTTTACCTCAATTGAAGAGCACAACTATGCAGACAGAGCAGATTGTTTTTAAAGATACAACACTAAAAAATGCCAAGCTTTTACTTCCTGGGAAAAAAAAAAAGCTTTCTCAGTATCTAATTATGTTGGGTCATTTTTAGATGGAAAGCATTTTGTCTAACATGGTAGACAGTAAAGAAATAAAGTGAGTGGGTTTTTCAGATGACAATATCCTTTTACCTATTAGCAAAATAACCAACAAAAACATTGGCAAATCAAAACCAAACTAGCAAAAAACCCCAAAAAACTCCTTAGTAGCTAGAGTACATCTGTGCAATGTAACAGTATAATTGATGGAGTACTTTTTACACAGTCTCCATGTTCTTGTAGAATAATGAACTCTTTGGATACTCTGGTTAAAGCATGAATGCAGCTGAAGAATTGACAATAATTTTAAAAGGGAATCGAGGGAAAGGGAAGGGAGTATTCATTCAAATTTAAAAATAAATTTAACCTATGTTTATTTCCCACATAAATTTTTTTAGTCACATTACAATCAACTCTCAAAAATCATATATTAATTTTGAATGCAAGAAACCTGATTAACATCAAATTAATGTCAGTTTAACAAATCTAAACTACCAAACTAGGGCAGGACAAAGCTACACCTGTCAACCAGCTCCAATACAATCCTACTTTTACCCCTGTCAGGATTTCACATTACCCTTTTGGCTTGAGCAGGGCTTAAGAGATCCTATTGGTTTCATTGTCATAATTGAGCAAACTTGCAAATTTAAAGCTGGATCATTGCCTCTTCAGGTCTCCAATAATGACTCATATCTGCTTGGCATTACCACAATCCACAGAATGCACCACAGGTAAAAACCAGGCTGGTTATCCTGGTTTTCAATGTGACTTCACTTGATTGTTCAATTTCAGTGCTTCACTGGCTATCTAATTGCATTACCAAGGCTGTCAATAACCTCAGCATCACCAAAGAGAGCAAAGCATTTTTTGAAAACACACTTTATAACTTATAATTGATTGACTTTGTGAAAATTCTTTAGATTTCTTTGATTTTACGAAGCTCATCTTCAGACTACTCCTTCTCTGTAGTACCCAACACCTTGTCTGCTTTCAAACCATTCATGTGTTCTGCAGATAAATTACAATGCTGCAAATGCCAGTAGCTTGGTCTTATTCAGACTATACCAAGAGGAGTCTGAAAAGTTGTATGCTTATTCATTAAAAAGTTTGTGCACTTGTTTAAGAAATTAGCAGCACTAATTAGATCAATATTTTACTGATCCTTCCCCACAGACTTCCTATTCTAATTCAACACATCCTGCTGTCAAGGCTGGGTTTCTGCTCCAGTTACAGGCTGCACTGGGTGGATCTGCACAGATCCCTCAGACAAATTCATGGCTTCTTCCATTTGCAGAAGCAATGAGTGTCTTTGTTCGACAGACTTACAATAAAAATGAAATACTGACGGGAATTTAAACAGCACCACTTTATCCTTAAATACTTCTGTTTATTAAGGACTGCTGCAGAGAGTGCCCTGAACTCCAAGACAACAAAACCCACATGTGGTCTAATCAGCCTGGGACCAGGAAAAAGACATAACCACATCATGCAGTCATCTTGTGCAAACTAATCAGATCTGCTGCCACTGATTGGATTTGGTGCACTGCAACTGAAACCAGACATGAGGCTCCCAGACCCTGCTGCTGAGGGATGGAGTGGCAGCATGGACTGGGGCAGGAGGCAGACACCTTTTGTCCAGGACTGTTCAGGCTTAGGATGCCACATTAAAAGTGAAGTAGGTCTGTAGCTGGTTACATTAGTCAACAAAAGGCACCCAGACCTGGGAATTCAGACTGTGGAAGAGGTAAAGCTGAAGGTGGGATCTGCTGTTGCCATCCCTCACCTTCTCAAAAGAGCTTTGTTCATGGTAGGGAAAGATGTTTCAGACTGAACTGAGTAACTACCTCAAGAAAGAAATAAGGGGCCAATAAGGAACAGGCAGTAATAGAAACCATTAGTCACCAGAAGTGGAATGAAGTTCCATAAGTTATGCCTTGCAGAGATAACAAAGGCACAGAGTCACACTGAGATGGGTGGTGTGCACAAACAGGGGGGGAGAAAGGTTCTTCAGCTCCATATTTTGACTAGACAGACATCAAAGAAAAAACGGGGTTTTTTCTCCCTATTAGACATAGGATAAATCTCATTGTGAAAGTAAGGCAAATAACTTGTTTCAAATATCAATAGGAACAAAATGTTGATCTCAGTGGGGGAAAAAAAAGCAGGTGAAATAATGGAAATAGAGGACAAAGGAGGAGAGGATACTTTTACAGTTGAAGAATGGAAGAAAAATGCAGAGCACATTAAATCCAGGAATCTAGGCATAAAATTACAGACCCAGTAGTGATTTGGCTGCCTTATTCTTCCTTCTAAATTACCAAAATCATGGATAGTTCCATGTGTAGAGACTCACAATGTAAGCACTTAACATTTAGGTGGGAAGAGGGCGAGAAGAATGATCTGGACAATTTCTGCATGGCTGTTCAACTGATTGCTTCACTATGTCACAACAGGTTTCATCCCTCAAATAAAAACCTGCAGGTTTCCATTCCAAGGAGAACTTTACTCTGATAAACACTGGACCAAGCACTGTGTGTTCATATTCTGTCACTGGGTGCAAATATCACAAAATTATTTTACATTGCCCACTGATATTTTTATCTTGCATAAATCAATTAAGCTGAGACATAAAAAGTAAAGTGCCAAAAGTAGATGTTGGGGCTGCACTAGCAAACATTTATAGCTGCACTGAAAATATTGATCACTGGTTTTAGGAAGAAAGACAGGTATCATGTTGGCAAGTCAGGCTGTTCTGTTTCCTGCAAGAAAACCTGGTGAATCCTTTTTCTTCTTCTTCTTCTTGTTCTTTGAGAGTTTTATCTTTTTTAAAAATAAGTTGTTAAGCACCAGGCCAAGGCAAGCATTTCTCAGATAAAAGCAGGGCACGTATTCTTATGCTGGACAGCTTTCATAGTAGAAGGTCAATTTCATATAAAAGAAAAATAAAAAAAACAAATCAAAACACTGAAGAAAATCAGGGAAGTATGAAGTTATTAACCAATACTGTATTTGAAGACAATATTGAGGTTTCTCTGAATTGCCTGGTTACTCGGTTCTTTCTTCTCTTGTTTTCCAATTTAAGCAAAGTAAAATAGATGTGGTTGCTGGCACTCACAGAGCTGCTGCCTTCCATCACCCCAACTGAAATGCACTTAAGCAACAGGAGGAGTGTGTATTCACATGAAATTTTACTGGCATCAGCTAGTTTTGGATGGATAGATGATCCAGTAGTAGATAAACAGGGATTTTTGCAGTCACATCAAGAAGGCAATTTTAGTAGCTGTTACACCTTTAGCATTAAGTTGGGGTTTTTTTAAGCTCTTGCAAGAGAATACTGAAGATACGAAATTTCAATGTAGATGGATGACATAAGCAGCTGTAGGCATTTTTTTGGTCTTGAACATAAATTTTTTACCTAAAGTTGTGACTAAAGTTGTTTACCTAAAATGTGACTGATCCACGCATTGATATTCAACTGCTGTACTTCATGCATACCTGTATTTTATTGGAGTGAAAATACACGAGTTTCTTCTACTCAAACATGAGATCATGACCACTGTATACTTTTACTGTGAAAAATTAAATAGATTAAAGCCAAAAAGACAACTTAGACTGTCTGGGCTGCACATCTCAAGCAAGCTTTCCCTCCCCCCAGTCTGGATAAGCAGCAGTGACAGCTTTGCTACAGTGGCATTCACAACTGGCCTCAGGCACCACGGTTTGTGATCGCTGCAGTTGATGTGGTAGATTTAACCTGAGATATGATAAGTTAAAGTAAACAGGGTGTGATGGAACTGACAAAATGGGCATCTGGAGAAGAACACTATGATCATGCTAAAAAAAAAAAAAAAGGGTGTTATCCAATACAAACCTTCGAAGACTGTGTTTTTCAAGAAACATGTATTGATAGATTTTAGCTTTACTGGCTAAATTAATTTACTGGTATTGAAACAGAGTTTCAATATTTATAATTAGATTTAGATCTGGCTGGAACTCTCTGAACCCAGCCATTCCTACCAATGTTTCCTCTGTACAGTCTATAACTAAAAGTCAAAAGTCTATTTTTTAAATAACTGCAACTGTCTGGAAATTCCCATAACAGGTAAACTCTGCTTCCTCAAAGTGCAAAGTCTTTCTAATTGCAACTTGGACAGGAAGTGCTGCCTGGTTCACTATTACCACTTATCTCAATGCTGCTGAGGTGGTAAAATTTTCAATTTGCATTGATCAGCATAGGCAGGGGAATTACCAGAGGATCTGCCTACATGGCCTTGCCAGTTCTAAAGGAACCTGCATTTTCAGCGCAAAAAGTAGGAAACTTACGTGGCACATCAGCTCTGTTTCAGCTTTAGCAACACGCTGAGTTCCTGGATTTTTTCCAACCTTAAAACTTGTATTCCACCAAATTCCTGTTATGACAGCAAGAGCCTCAGTCAAGAGGACCACAGGTTAGGAATTACTCACTGCCTTTTCCAGGTTAAATGTCTTCCCATAAGAATCACTGGGAAGTTCTTTTTACTGGGGCTGTCACTGCCACACCTGAGGAGTTTTGGTGGAAAAGCTGCTTCTGAAAAGCATCATCTTTACAAACCCACATGTCCCAAATGTGGGACAATGATGGCCAGACTGGGACCAGCTGATGCCTTTTACTTGATTTGCATTTTCCTAGCTCGAGGTGACGCTCTGTTACTCACATTGATGATCCAAAGATCACATATATTGTGAAAACTGTGAATTCAGGAGGTCAGGGGCATGAGATTTAAGCAGAAAAAATGAGCAAATAAGTCTCTGAAAATAATATTCAGAGATACACAGTTACACATTCAGAGATCACAAACACTTTTCTATTTTTTTTTCTTCCAGTTGGCCACATTGTTGATTAAATAAAGCTGTGCATAAAGATCTGTTATGAAGGATGCTACAGATGAGGAGTATTAGCCCAGGAAGAGAATCTTAATAAATTGCAAGTGCAATTTATTTTTTATATTAAAATTTAATCAGATTAATCTATTTCTAATACTGTATGCTAACAACTTGGGCACATAGTCCCTCCCCTGATATTACTGTCACTCTCATAATGCTACTTGATTTATGTGATATTAGGCAGCAGTTGCATTACACAAGACAGACACATTAGAATTGCAAGTGTCTCTAAAATTCTTATTAAGAGAACTGTATCATTTTTCAATTGCATTGTAAAATTTCTATCAGACGTTTTACAGCCCAAGTCTCAGAGCTAAAATACAAGCAATGGATTCTTTAGTTACTTGCTTCATCTGTTGGAGTAAAGGAAGCAATAAAAATAGCAGACACGTGGACAAAGCCACTGCCTTTCAATATTTGTCTGAATTTATTTGACATCACCTCTTTAATACCAGATTGAGTCTGGCCTTATGACCATTTAAGATAAGGGAGAAAAAGGACTTCCCATCGTGCAGGCACACAGGGCTCTCCAGAGCTGTAGCTCCAGGCTCATGAGGAAGGTCAGGGTGGAAAGGGACTGGGCTTCAGCACAGTCAGTGCTGAAAGGAGACAAACTGCTGGAGGGGAAGTTTCTGCAAAAGGAAACGCCAAGAAACCTTTTACTTCTCAGATGCTGTCACAGGAAGGTCAGCCACAGCCAGGCTTTGGAGCTCTCTGAAGAAAGATAAATCCTGATTTCAAGAAAGGGACACAACAATGTTGGAATTGGTTCCAAAGCCACGTGTCTCATGTGCAAACCCCCTGAGCCACATCCCACATTACAGCAGCAGGGTTCAATGCCAGCACAAACACCCAGCAGTGACAACAGGCTCCAGGACTGGAAGGAGAAATGTTTGTCCTTCCAGACAGATCCAAATGGAGACAAGCACTGCTGGCCAAAGCCACACCTGAGCATTCCCAAGGAACACACAGTATCCACATGTGCATCCAAAGGTAGCAGGGACACTTCCTGAGCTGGTAGTGCTAAGGACTTTCTCCATGTTTTCCAGCTCTTTTTCCCAATCTATCTTTGTGCCACCTACCCCCAAACCTGTACTGGCACTTGGCAGCTCACCCCCAGGAGCCAGCTGGACCTCACAAGGGCCACCATCCCATTAATGCTGCCACTGGGCTCCATGACTGGGCAAGAGCAGCCCCTGGCACAAGAGCATTCCCTACCCAAAACTCAGAGGAAACTGTTCAAGAGGAGCAGTGTCTGTATCTCTGGCAGCCATGGGTGGGTGTTCTCATCCACCTTCAGTGCAGATCCAGCCATCCTTTTACACTCAATCCCTGGCCAATGCTCCAACTTGTCATGGTTCAACCTAAGCCAGCAAATCCCCACACAGCCAACCACTCACTTCTCCCCCTGGGCTGGGAAGAGACTTTGAAAAGTAAAATAAAGAAAACTTGTGGGTTGAATTATAAACAGCTTCATAACTTACACAAAATTATTATTATTTTAATAACAATAATAATCATAATCGCAATGAAAAGAAAAAGAGCAAAAGTGTAAAGTTCCAAGAAAAACAAGCAATGCAAATGAAAACAGCTGCTTACCATGAACTAACTGATGCCTAGTCCCTGAGCAGCAGCCCCTGGACAGCTTTCCACAAATTTATTTGCTGAGCATGACTCAGCATGGTTTAGGA
Organism: Argya squamiceps; assembly: GCA_037834095.1. Lineage (NCBI taxonomy): Eukaryota > Metazoa > Chordata > Aves > Passeriformes > Leiothrichidae > Argya > Argya squamiceps. Next base: position 616,076 of record JBBMKD010000002.1, read on the forward strand.
TATCCCTTGGATCAGATGGGGTCATCTTTCCCCAGCTCTGTCCTTTCCTAGTTTCTTGTATCCCCCCAGCCTCTACACTGGTGGGGAGGGGTGAAAAGCTGAAAAAATCCTTGATTTTTACCCTAAACACTTAGTGTAAGCACTGCTCAGTAACAACTAAAACATCCCTTTGTTACCAACATTGTTTTGATGCTAAATCCAAAGCACACACTGTACTGGCTACTAGGAAGAAAATTAATTCTACCCCTGCTGAACCCAGGATACCACTACAGTTTGCAAAGAATTGCAGGACTGTATTCATGTTAATCACAAAATTGCCAATAGAAAAGGCACTGAAAGTTTTTAAAAGTTGTAAGAGATACCACATTCTTCTTACTGCTCAACAACATCTTCATCCCTAACTACCTACAGAGATCTGCAGTGTAACTCATGCTCTGCACATGGAAATATGCCTGCCCTGTGTAGTTACAACAGAGATACAGACTTTGTATCTGTAATAACAATAGTTTAATAGTAATAGTTAATAGTAATAGTTTACTGCAGGCAATGCTTTACTTCAGTGGTTACAAACAGCCTGCTCAAGCTCCAGCCACGGGGTAGCACCACAATTCTTTGTTGGAAAAAAGCTCTGGTTGCAAATGAGAAGAGAAAAATACATACCAATTAATTAATTACCCAATTAATAACCCAGAATGACTCTGACAAATGAGATCTTCCCGTGCATTATGGTGCATGAGCAAAGATCCCTTCCCAGCACAGCTGGCACTGGTGTCCCTGAGCTCTCTGAGCATCTGCCAGGACAAGAGCACAGCTACAAGCAGGACCTCCCTTTCTTCACCTCATAACTATCTGTCACAAGTCACTGTAAAATAAAATAAGGTGACCCAGGAGAATGAAGCCAGCAAGGGCATTTATCCATCCTTTATATTCATGGATGAAGATAAGACATTATAAAAATGACCCAGCAAATATTTAACCCACATCCAGCTGCTTGAATGGCACCCTCAGCCAAGGCTGCTCCTGCCTGCACTTATCTCCACGTGTTACTATTTGCTCATATTCAGTCCTGAATCAAAAGGTACTAAAATAAAACCCTCAAGAAAAAAAAAAATTAAGTGGAAAGGAAAACGTTAAATGCCAAGAATGACATCTATAATTCTGAATTTGCAACACCTGAATTTACAACAACTTCCTTCCCTGTGGCAAGGCGACAAACCCATCTGCTCTTCTTTTCCCGTTCATGACCCAAGGGTCAGTTTGCTGATTTCACACCATCTTTAACATTACTTTAAAGTCCAGCTGATCTGCCCTCACTGACACTACATGCCCTTAGGATACCACCAGTGTGGCTGTCTCAGCTTAGGGAGAAGCCAAGCTGTGTAAAGCTCCCTAAAATCACCATATGGCTGTGGCAGTGTAAGCTCTCCCTGTCCCAGCTGTCTCCACACAAGTTCCTACCCCAGACTAAAGAGATCATGTTCAGCTTTCTAGTTAAGGGTGTTCATTTTCCATGGATGCTGCAAAAAGCCAGAATTTGTCACGTGGGAGGTCGAGACACAGAAGGATGTGCTCGTGCCTATCACCTCCAGTTTGGATTTTCACCCCTGGATCCAAAGCATCCACAAGGAAGATCAGCACTGGTATTTTTTTTCCCTGTTCTGTCCTCCAGAAGAGCTGTCACCCAGAAAGAGAAGTGACCCATTCAACAGTTTTAAGGCTGAGTTGGATGTATGATGCTCTACCCACATGTCAAGAAAAGAAGGAAGCAGGGCATTTTCCAGGTGCCCTTTTCATCACACGGCATGGATTCAGTGGGAATCTGGCAGATAAATTCAGTAAAACTGGCTCTGGCCTCACAATGCCATCCATCAGCACGGGCCTCAGTGGGGCTTCATCAGCTGCTGAGAATTTCATGAAGGCAGCATATTATAAAAGCATGGCTGTTATTAAAAGTAAGTAGATTTGTCTGAGAGTAAGCACATATTTCATGACAACACAGCACTATTTAAAGAACATTTTCTTCTTCGCCCTCCTTCAGGAGAAGGGTATTATTTGTTTTATAATGTAGCTCAAAATACCTCTTTAAAATCCATAAGATACTATGGAAGCTGACAGGTGCACGATGAATAGCTTCTCCTCCAGATTAATTTCTGTTTTATTCCCTAAGTGAAGCACAAAGCAGCAAGCTTTACACAAAACGGAGTTAAAAGTAGATGCTTTTAAAAATGAGCATTGTTGTCATGCACAGCTCTGAAGGAACTGGAAGTCTGCTTTCTAAATATGGATAAGTGAAATATAAAAAAAACCCAAAACAAAACCTGAATGTATCAGGAACATTTATGAAGACCAAATCCAAATGTAATTATGAATTATGTTTATGAATATATAATTAAAAACTGGTGGGTGGCACCCCTGCTTTCCAAACTAAAATAACAGAAGAAATTATGTCAGGTTGTGGACTTACATTTGCACTCTCAAGTATTTTAATTATTTTTAATGAAGGTTGGTTTCAAGTCATACTTGGCCAAACTTTTCAAAACACAATAATAAAATCACCAGATCACCCTCTATAAGCTGTATTTGAAGACATCATTTACCCCTCCTCCTTAAAACTAAAAATATTAATAATTAGAACAGAGAAACTGTGTCTTTAACTTGCAGTGAACTTTTCCCATGGAGTATCATACAACTCCTGAAACACAGAGCCTAAGGAGAAATGCATATACTGCAGTTTTATTAACCTGAGTTGCCAAATCCTGAGAAGGAGATCAGGACAACTTAAGAAGTGTTTGAAAATAGTTTGGACACCAGCACAACTATTTTTGATGATCGAGTGCTCATTCTTTTATTAATCTTGTTCTTAACAACATTATCAATCTTTACAAAGCCTTATTATTACTGCAGCAATAAGATAATCTTAATGTTTATTATTAGTTTTAAAGGGATAATGAAATCTCTAGCGAGCTATAGGGATGAAGAGAACCTTCCTCAAAAGTCCTTCTCTGAAAAGGTCATTCTTATCAGCAACTCTTCTATATACTCCAAACTGATTGTGGCATTCAGCAAGTTTCATTTTTTCAGCTAAATTATTCAACACCTGTAGGAAGCCATCCTGAAAGCTTCTTACACAGCATGAGATGAAGCACAAGTGGTACGGGGACGAAGATTTGAAATGGCAAAGTTACTAAGGCATCTGAACACCCAGCCAAAATTAGTGCCAGAAAGAAAAACAGCTGGCTAAACTCAAGGAAAAGTCAAGAGAAGCAGGCAGTTAGAAGACAAACAGACTCCAAGCAATGTGTAGTATTTTCAAGGGCACCTCTCCTCAACACTGATAAATCGCTTTCTTTATAGATTTTTGGGGTTTTTTTGTCCTGCTTGGTGCTTATTTAATGCCTATGCATAAAAATGTGCAGCCTTTGGGATGCTGACCACTTTCAGCACCTCCCCCCGACCTTGGCCCTGCAGGAATTATTGCTGCTGCATTCCCACTCCTCAAGGAGTGAGGGCACTCATCCAAAACCTTTCCATTGATAACTCAGCAGCCCTTGTGTCTGGGCAAGCCAAGGGTTGATCCACTACCAGCATTCATTAGAGAACAGTTTTCTCAGTGCCCAACTCATGGCAACTTTCTGTACAACTCTGGATTTAAGGGCAGCTCTGGCCTGGTGAAACATTCCAACTCCTGCAGTAAGTGCCATGGAAGTGAGGGACGATGCCCTGACAGCAGCTGCTTCACAGAGAGGAAATACCACCAGGAAACTGGTGATTCTTAGAAACAGAGAGCACTTCTGCCAAGAAAACAAAACAAAGCCCAATATTTATCATTAATAGTTCCTTTCCATTCCATTCCAACTTCCTTTCCATTAGATTTTTAGCTACAGCAATGCCAAGGAAAGCAAACCACCAAACAAGAAAAAAAACCCCTCCACACAACAAGCAAAAAGCAGCCAAATCCACTGCCACAATTGCCAGGTACACACAAAGACAAAATCAAACTCTGTGCCAGCTTGTGCCGTGTTATCTCAACAGTAGGAAAAGAATTCTATACCCAGACACATTAAATTTTCAGATCTCACTAAGCAAGCACAAGAGATTTCTGCAGAATTTTCATGTTGCTGTCATATTTGCATCAACTTCCTTTTGAAGTCCCTGTGAGAAAATGCAGAGATAAAAGATCAACTGATGTTCTTGTGCAAAACACTGAAGTGCAGATAAGTGAGGATTACCAGGCTTACATTTGGCTTTGCAGGAAAGCACAGCATATGAAACTTCCGAAAATACCAGTTAGGTTGTCAAAAGCAGGACTATAACTATTGTAATCAGACTTTTAAGAGGTTATCTGAAGAAAATATGTCACAATAAAATGCAGTGCACCATAAAAAAACTAACGCCAATGTATACCCGTCTGTAAAAAACCAAAAAAAACCTAACTGATTTTGAATCTATGTCCTAAACCAAAGAGATGGGGTCTAAAAATTTGAGTGGAAAATTAAAATAAGTTTACCCAAAAGAATAATAACATTTCCAAAGAAAAGTGATGTGCTGCATTTATTTTTATCATCTGATCTCTGCAACACCTTCCTAAACTCCATAATACAATTATGAGCTTCCACACTGGAAGTGAAAACATCATTAGATGTTTTAAACTTCCAGAAATGAGAAAATAAAGTAACTTTTTAATTAAAAATAGAATTAGACAACCTGAAATCCTCAAGGTTCCTTCTCCTCCATGATGGTTCGCCCCTCACCAGCTCACCCACTCCCCTTTATCACACTTATCTTTATTGGCTACAGCTGTGACTCATCAGGGTGAGGCTGTATTGGTAATTAACACAGCTGTTAATTATCAGGGGCCAGGTCACCTGTATTCCCTTCTACATTTCAGCCCAGATGGGGGAGGAGCTGTGGGATGCAGAATATCCTGGAGGGGAACAGCTTGGGGTATTTATGGGCACAGCTGGAAGCAGAAGATACTGAAGAAGATCCTTGTGAGATTTCTTTTAAAAATTTGGAGACCTAAGACTGCCTAACACTTCACAAGTTTTGCTACCACCTTGGCTTCCCTGTTTTGGTGCTTTGTCAGGAGTGTCTCCATGATGTTTGAGGACAGGAACTGTGCTGCCTCCAAGTGGATTTGCCAGATCTAACCCACACCTGATCCATCAGCATGAACATTGCTATTGTTGCAATGCCTCACTGGATCAAATCCCTCAGAGCATTTTCTAATGTCATTGCAAGGAAATAAACACAAACTCCCACACCAGCAAAGCCTGCCCTGTTTTCTGTGACCTGCCTGCTCTGACAGATCACTCTCTACAACTCCCTGAAAGGTGGCTGTATCCAGGTGGGGTTGGTCTCTTTCTCCAGACAGCAACTGACAAAACAAGAGCACACAGTCTTAAGCTGTGCCAAGGGAAATATAGGGTGGATACCAGGAAAAAGTTTTTTCCAGAAAAGGTGATAAAATACTGGAATGGTCTGCCCAAGGAGGTGGTGGAGTCACCATCCCTGGATGTGTTTAAAAAAAGACTGGATGTGGCACTCAGTGCCATGATTTAGCTGAGATCTTAGGGCTGGGTTGAACTCGATGACCTTGAAGGTCTCTTCCAACCTGGTGGTTCTGTGTTTCTGTGTGTGTGACAGCTCAGAGTTCAGCCCTCAGTGTACAGGAGTGCTCCCACCACCTCCTCCCATCCTCTGCTGTGCCCCTGAGCCCACACTCCATCAGCACTGCCCCTGCTGCCTGCACAGCTTTCCCCACAGCACATCACTCACACACAGCATCTCCTCTGTCTCACTTTCAGATTACTCCAGTTTACCCTGAGGCAGGCCAACCAACCCCAGGGTGATGACACTGTTCTTTCCTGTGCTTTTTCCACCCAGCTGTCTCCAGGAGCTTTGGCTTTGCTGTTCTCTTTGGTGTTCAGGCACAAGGATGTCTCCTCCTTAAATCACTGCTTCCCAGCCCCACTGACCTTGTTAGATCCAGGTTGCTAAGCTGTATTTCTGCTCAGACCACACAGGTCCTGCAGAACAGGCTGACAGCTCTGCTGCACTGCCTTGACTCACAACAGATCTGCTAAGCCACCTTGTCTGAAAATTTACTGCCTCAGAAGCTGGCTGTTCTTTACTTATTCTTTTCTACTCTCTTGCCAAAAGACTTAAGCCTGCTGTAAGACCTGCCTGCAGAGAACATGCCCTGGGCAGTGGCTCACTCCCCTCCACTCCCTTGCCCCAGGAGTCTGACTGCAAATAGCATGACAACAAAGTTCAGCCCAACAGTATTAACAGGTGCTTTCCAAGTGTCTCTGGAGAAAAGGGGGGAAAAAAAGAAAAAAGATGGAATAAACCCAAAATCTATATACTGCTACCATACAGGCAGAAAGCTGATGAGCCTCACTACAAGGAAAAGCAAGGGGAGGAGAGCAAGCACTAAAATGGGGGAAAAATTCATCAACTATCTTCCTTCTATCTTAAAAATGCTTTTTAATGAAAATATTTATAATAAAACAGAGGCTTTTCAAAAACTATTGTTTTAAAGAAAGAAATGCCCTGTCCTCTCAGGTATAACAACAGCAATTCCCAAAACTTTAAAGGAATCTGTAGAGAGGTAAGAGAAGACTGGGGATGCTAACACACATAGCTCCCAAATCCCATGTTTTATGGGAATTAATTCTGATGCACTACAGGCTTAGACACAATTATACATTGCAGGTTAAATCTTGGCCCTGCTTGGAACTCTGGCACCAAATGCAATGGTGTTATCAAATGGTGCAATCAGCAGCGGGAGTGTTTGGAAGCAGTCACTTAATTGGAACACTTTTCCAAATTTCAGCAGGACAAAACCACTGGAATGAAGAACAGTCCCACAGTGGCTCTTGGGTTAGAGTGGGCAAGCAGTGACTGCAACAGGCTGCTTCACCCTTAGCAGGTAAAAAAGAAGCTGCCTTTCTAAACTACCACTGCAGTAGTACCCAAGAATCTTGTTCCAGGTGTGGTGAAGAGATGCTTTGGATGAATGATTTCCAAAGGCCATCAGACCTGAGGTGATCCAGTATGCTTAAAAAGAGCCCAAATCTGCTTTATCCTCTTCACTACTCTTGTGACAAGACAGGAAAGTATTTCCAATATTGTCTGGAGAGCTGCCATAGTGGCCCTGCAAGGCACAAGGCAGGGTCATGCCCAGCTGCCAGCATCCCTTTGGGTGAGCAGAGCAGAGCTTTACCAAGAGAGGAGGAAAGCCCAGCCTACCAGGACAGCCTCCAACAGAGGCTGCCTCTCCTAGAACACACCCCATCATGAAAAGGTGTCACACAGACCATCCAGAAATTGCTCATTGACTCAAAAAGATACAATGGAGGATGCCAGTGGTGCAAACTGCACTGTTTCCTTTTCCTCCATTAAGTTATCAAATGCCAACCTATCAGCTGTTGCTGTTTTAGGGTAATCTCTCTCTGACATTTTCAGTGAGAAATTCAATTTTTAGCTGCAGTTATCACAGACTTTAATGATTGTAAAACACCATTTTAGGTTACTCTTCCCTTTGACATGTTTATGAAAAGGTAGGATACTTATATTCCCTCCTTGCTCTCAGTGCCACTCAAAGAACCGAGATAGGCAAAAGTGTGAATTGCAAGCAAAATTACAAATTTAAAATAATAAAATGTAAGGAAACTCCTAATCTCTGAGTCCTTTTAATTGCACTCATATTTCTGCACTGAGACAGAGCCACTCATGAGGGACATTGACAGATGTCATTTATAGGTATAATCTGCTAGTCTCACACTTAAATTTCATAGCATTTTAAACACCAAATGATAGCAGTGCAGTGAAAATGCTTTTACAGATGGTTTCCTGTATATAAGAGCAGTCTGTGGATAATGTTAATTGCAATACTTGATGGCTTAACAGAGAACTTCATTTCACTACTTTAAATCCCCCTGCACTTTAAATACCTGCATACAACTGCACTCTACAGACACCCCGAGAGTGTAATGTTGGCAGCTCTAACCTTTTTGGAAGTCCTCCTATAGCTATTAATTTATTCATTATTTCCTAGTATTTTTTTTTGAAGCAGTGATGTTGACATTTGTATATTAAAATGTTTAAATATTAAACCTCACTTTTCATCCATAATTAGAGAAAACAGGCATACATAAACTGAAGTTTTCAAGAACAAAAGATACACCAACCTCAGAAACATCTGTCCTGATCACTGAATGAAGCCAGGTCCTCTGGGATGAGGCAGAAAGTGATAAATTCAGGGTCCAGAGCTGAAAACACACCAACAATATTAAGTACTCAGATCTGAAAAGACAATGGTCTTTTTCAAAGTGCTTTCTGGAATGTATATTTTCACTGCTTTCTTTTTCTAAAAATATTCCGCATTATTCTTACAATAAGAGACTAATGACAATAAGAGTAATTTTCTCAGAGGGAGAATTATGTTTTAGTTTCTAAGTTTTTTGAATCAACGCATGAACAAAAATAGATTTTTCAAACAAAGTGCTTTAATATCAAACATATCAAGATAATGAAGGAATCAAGAAATTCTGTCTCCTTCTATTAGTCTTAATTTAATCAGAGAAATCAAGCATTTAAATTATTCCTTGGGAAACTACTAAAAGGTATTAAAAGCTGCTGTTACTATTTGCTGTTGGCACACCAAAGGCATTAAAGTTTACACCACATTGCCAGAGATCCATTAATTGAGGAAACCTTGACTGCCATAGCCAAGAGGAATATTCACATTACCACAGGTGTCTCACCCCAGAAGCACCCAGTGCTCCAACCCCTGCTCTAGCAGTGACCACAGTGCCCAAATAAATCCAGGAATTCACCACTGGAATTCACACTCAGAATGATAATTTGTGAGACAGGGCTGAAGATCACAGTGAATCCACAAGATCAGTTATTTTAATTGTATTTGGGGCAGGGGGGAAAGACCAATAAGCCTAAAGGATGAGTAATGCCGTGTCCTCAAAACCATTACACCTGTGGAATAAAACCATGCTAACAAGAGAAATTCCCCAAAACTTCCACCTTACTTTGAGGAGTATTTTCTACCAGTTAATCCAAAAAGTAGATACTTCCTGGTTTTGGGGGGTTTTGTTTTATTGGTTGGTTTTTGGTTGGGTTTTTTTGTTGATGTTTTTGTTTGTTTGTAGGGTTTTTTTGGTTTTGTTTTGTTTTTTTGTTTGTTTTGTTTGTTTGTTTTGTTTTTTGTTTTGGTTTGATTTTGGTTTTGGTTTGGAGGTTTTTTGTGGGTTTTGTTTTGGTTTTTGTTGGTTTGTTTGTGGTTTTTTGTTTGTTTGTGGTTTTGTTTCATTGAGGTTTTTGTTTGGTTGAGGTTTTTTCTTTTTGTTTGTTTGGGGGTTTTTTGTTTGGTTGGGCGTTTTTTTTGGTTTGGTTTTTGAAGGTTTTTTCCTCTCACAGGTCTGGCATTCCTGAAAACACATGCATTCAAGCAGAAGGACGGAGGGAATTTCCCTTGGGTGGGACTCTGCAGTCTGCAGACCAAAGGAAGATCACCACAAGGAACAGCTGTAGAGTCAGACCCACTCAGACTACCAAAAAAGTGTTTTGCACAAGCACGCTGCCATCAGGCCAAGGTACCACAGGGAGCTGCTAAAGCTCCTTTACTGGACACAGAGATTCCCAGGGGCAGAGTTGGAGCAAATCCATCCTTCCTTTGCACCTTCTCAATGAACCAACCACCTCACCCACAGCCAGTGTCCCAGTCAACACATAAACCAGGTATCCTGGGCTCTGCAGAAGGGTTTCTGAGTACAGACATGACTGACCTGCTCAGAACCATTCAGGTGAGCCTTGTGCCTTCCAGGTAGCTCCAGCAGCATGTAAGAGGGGTGCTGGCACCCAGTAACTTCTACAGTTCTTCATAGTTGAAAGCTCATACAAAAAGTCCACAGCCATGGCACTAAACAATCCCTTTCCTGCAAAAAAAAAAAAGATTTTTTGTTAGTTTTCTGACCTTTAACCAGCTAAAGAAAAAAACAAACAAACAAAAAAACCAATTCAGCAATTTGCTTGCATTAATGAACCAGCTCCATGCATACTTCAAGCAACAAATCACACCAACAGCATGGCACTCAGGGTACCCACAGCACAAACACAAGTTGAAGATGATTGCTGAGATCCAAAGCAGCAGCAGCAAAAGAAGTCTTTATCCCCAAGCAGCACCAAAACTCTTCTTTGGTGCTCCCTGAATCCCAGAGCAGCCTGTGCTGCTGGCAGGGTGAGGGGAACTGCTGCAAGGTGGCTCCAGACCCAGTCACCTCAGAGCCTGGTGAAGTCAGTGACAACAGCAGGGTCAGAGGGTGTGGGCAGCCACATCAGGCTGGTCTGGGGAGCTTCTCATCACAGAAAGATTTTTGAGACTTCAAAGCATGACTGCTTGTCTGCCTCCCTAGTTTTTTGATAGTTTTTATAATACAAGCAAATTGAAGTCTTTTGCAATTAACAGAGGAATTTTAAAGTAATTATTGGGACACTGTACAATGCTGTGAGTTGTTCAGGATATTATTTATTATTATTTGTTTTTACTATCCTGCATACATTTAGATATTAATTTTAACCCTAAAAAAGGGATACTTTCATCCTGGTGAGAAATACACAAATATCCTATGTTTTAGCAGAGGCAGCTGATTCCACTGCCAACATCACCCTGCTGTGACCCTCCTCTCACCCATTTTAGCTCTCCCATTTCCTTCAGGGACAAGGACAGACTGAATGGCCATTTTCAGTGACACTGAAAGGCATGGTAACACCAGCATTATAAAACTGCCCTCTGGAAGCATTGCCCAATTCTTCCTCTTTCTTTATTTTACAGATCAGCTTCTGTGAAGTTGAGAACTATTGTGTATATATATATATTTTTGTAAGCACAGATTTCTGTCTCCTTATAACATGTACAGCTTTCCTGTGTTGCTACTCAATGACTCAAACAGTGAAATCCAGTTCTCTTCTTCTGGGTAGAAGGAGGGCAGATGGATTTTTGGGGCAACTATGGGGACCAAAACTTCTGAAAAGTTAAAATTCCTTCATAGTATACAATTTCTATTCTAGGAGATCTACTTAGAAGTATGTAACACCTGGCATTTAAATATTGATTTGGGAAAAGTACATATGGAAAAAAATTAAAATCACAACTAGCTGGTCTTTTAGTTCTACTTAACCGTAAACCATTTTCTTAAAAAAGAGACAACAGCAACACCTACAAACACCCAGAATATCCCTACATTGTGAGAAAGTATATAGCGCTTATCTATGGCAAAACTGTGGTTTACCTTTTTATTAGCAATTACAGATCCTCAGGATTTACAATGTCTGTTCCCTCAGCTTCTGCTTATCGTCTCAGACAGGTAAATTGGACACTCAGCTCTGCTGGAGTGTGCTGGGTGAGGACAGCAGGATATTCATCTCGTCATCTGAAATGGAGAGAATTAATTTCATTTATTAAGTCCCAAAACACATCAATACAAATGCATCCAAGTAGTTATTTGGGGTTCTTGACCACACCTTTCATGTAGCTTCTTCCTCTTCCCCTTCTCCCCCAGCCCAAAACAGAAGAATTTCAGTGTGGGAATATCATCATATGTCTAATGGGAGCTGCAAGTTCCAGGTTGCTTGAAAAACAAATCCTAAAATTTCACAATACTGAAATGAGACCATTACTACTAAAGCACCATGAAGATCAGCAATAAATTGAACTAGACTCTTCTGAAAAATTTCAAGACCAGGACTGAAGTGCATGCACAGAGCAAAACTTTTCTTTCCCTAGGCTCAGTGATAAATCCTGCCATGTCTTTTACTCCAGTGTATAGAAGACTTGCATATTTCATAGAATTCCACAAAAACATTGAAAGTTGTAATGCTTGTGTTGATAAAAACACTGGGAATAAAGTAATGGGAAACCAGTATTATGTTTCTGCAAAAATAGTCAGAATAATCCAAATTCAAAATTCTTCAGCAGGTAAAAATACATATTAGATCTGATTAAAAACTGCAAGTTTATGTCCAGGAAAGTAAGTTGGATGGGAGCTTTAGGTTTATCACTAGTGTGTCAAAAAGATCTTAAAAATACTTTTCTGTGTTCTCAGTTTTGAGGACAGAAGTGCCAACACACAAATACAAGTATTTCTAAAACAAAGGTGATATTCAATTTTAGACAAGACATTAAAAGAATCACAGAATTTAGACATCTGTTTAGAACCACAGAATGATTTATGTTGGAAGGGGCCTTAACCCTTATCCCATTCCATCCCCTGCCACAGGCAGGGACTCCTTCCACTGTCCCAGGTTGCTCCAAGCCCTGTCCAACCTGGCCTTGGACACTTCCAGGCATCCAGGGGCAGCCACAGCTTCTCTGGGCAACCTGTGCCAGGGCCTCACCACCCTCACAGGGAAGAATTTCTTCTCAATATCTGACCTAATTTCTCCTCTTTCCTTTTGAACCCAGTATCACAGAAGTTTATCTGCAGTTTATTACATTATTGTGTGTGTCCTTAGGATAGAAAATGTGCCAGAGGGAAACGTGTAAGTGCAATTTCTGGGTTGTAAGGAAACAGGCAATACAGCACTGGAACAAATCCTGATCCCTTCAGATTTACACCTCCATTTCTGTATCTAAATAGGATAGATAAGCACCCACACTTCTGAAGCAGTAGCTTTTCTGCAACTGCTTTACCCTCTGAAAACTTCTTCATAACTTTTTCTGTATCAACTGTATCAAATATAGTAAATCAGAACTGTATTTCTTGCCATCAGCTCTCCAGCTCAGAAGGTAAGATCAAAGGCTGCATACAAGATGGTCAGTATTTAAAAAGCTATTAAGATCCTATCCACTCACTTTTATAAGCACTCAGTGGGGATATAAAAGCTTCATTTTTCATAGCCTTCCCTCTGGGACAACAGATTTCGTCAGCACAAAGTGCCAGGGAATAATTTCGTGACTTACAGTAAGAAGAGCAATAGATAAGCACCCAAAGATGTGGAAACTTCCTAAAATGCTACAATACTTTGTGAAAAGAAGGAATATAGCAAAGTAGAGGTAAGGAAGGAAAGACATAGAGGGGGAGCTTGTACTGCTGGGAAGGCGCTTATCATTACAACTGTGAGCACCAGTTTCCACCAGAGTCAGGGCTACACCTCCCATTAAACACTATTAAATTTTAAAGAGCCACCATTAGTGCTGCAGGCCAGGTTCCTCAGACAGAACAGCACTGCTTATCTCCAGCTACCATCTTTCCCTGGCATCCATTACTGGAGAGTGCAAGAAAATATCACTGAGCGAAATGGGTCTTCACTCTGACATCTGTCATGTTCCCAGCATGTGCAGAGCAAATGCCACAAAGGGAAAGAGAACAAAAGAAAGTCAGGAGACCAGAACAGCATTTCTTTTAATGATGCTGTTCAAAGCCCTTATTTCCTGGTTTTTAGATGTTTTCTTATAAGTGAACATGACAGAATAGTAGCTCAGTGTGACATAAATACACTTTTAATACTTGTGTAGTTCTATGTAATTTAGGGGGGCTACAGGAGCAGCCTTTAGAATAAAGACTGAAAATTTCCTCCTCAATTAGTATAACAGCATATGCCTATTGCATAACTTCAAAATTTGAAGATTTGTCTAAGGTCTCTCTAAGCACAGAGAAAGGAGCTGGTAGCCAGCAAGCACACTATGCCCAGCCCCTGTACATGCCTCTCCTCTGCTGGAGAAAGGAAGAATCAGACACCTCACTCTAAAGTTCATCACTCTTTTCTCTTTCCATTTACATGAGAAACGTGCATTTCAGATCACGGGCAAGATATTCCATTTCCCTAATGGAGATTTTGTTTCACACCTAAAAGGAACATCACAGTTATAAAACATATGCAAGGTCAATAGTGATGAGCACTTGTGCATGGAAGCACAACACAGAGTAGAAAAGCAACAAAATAAGGTATTTTATTCTCTAGGCATTACAGAATTTGAGGCAGACCTCTGAGACTTCTTGTAATTACATTCTTTCTTTTCCCTAAATAATTATCTTTTGACTAAAACATATTTTTCTTTATTCCCCCCTTACTTATACATGTATGCTCCCCTGATAGGGAAGTGTTATTGAGCTGTGAATCAACTACAGCCAGCAGAAGCAGTGAACTAAATAAACAGGAAAAATATGAACCCTGATGGAGCAACATTCTAAATTTGAGAGTGTCTTCATGACACTGTCCAATAAAAAGAAGAAACACATGAAAAATTGCTTGAAAGAACTTGAACTCATCCATGACTATAAGTTTTCTTGCAAAGAAACAGAACGAATATTCATTACTATAAATCTGAGGGACAGCTGTATAGGTATGAGAATTCCACAGAATTATTTTTTTTCCTAGATGCAGGAAATTGAAGAACTAACCACAATCTGCACTTCACAGCTGCAGCCACTGACCTGCTGGGCAGAACCATGAGGATGAATCCTCTAAAGGAGCTGGTGATGCTGCTTTGCTCCAGCAGGTCATTAAAGCAAACATATTCCTGTTCTTCAGGCACTCAAGCAGTGCCACTGAATGCTTATGCAAGCCCAAAGTTAGGACGTGCATAAATACTCATCTCGAATTCATGTTATATCTGGTTTTTTATTGTACCAGAGGCACTTTTAAGCTCCCTGCGCTAGAATTGGACCACAACAGAAAGGCATTTAACTATTTTTATTTTTACTGTCAGCATTTAACTATTGCTATGATCATCTTGTTCCTCCTGAGTAAAATAACAATAAGCTTTAGCCATCAGATACCAGCCACTAGAATCTCAAGTACCAGAACCCACTCCAAGAGGCATTTCTATTTTTCAGCATCCTCGTTCTGATCTTGAGCTATGAAGCAATCTAATATTCTCCAGAAAGAAAGTGATATTTTTTGTTATTATTGTACTAGCAGGTTCTGTACTCCAGGTGAAGGGATTGCATTTCACTTTAAAACTCCTTGACCTTCATTAGTGCTTCAGGGAGCTTGGAAGCCAGACAGAATAACAAAAAATTCAATAAAATACACTAGTTCATATCTTTCTGGTTTTCTGAAACAACGGGGAAAATAATAGCCATCAGGTCTAAAGATTAATTTCAAATTAAATGCTTGCAGGCAAATAGATATGATAATTGCATTAAATCATATACTGCTTGTTTTTAAAAGGGACATAAAATCTTATAATTAAATCAACATCTAGATCATATTTTAAGTTATATTATTTTAGTTAATCTATTTGAAAATAACTTTGCAAATAACCAAGGCAGTCATTAGATACTGCAATTTAATCAGCACTTAAATTTGACATTAAAAAAAAAAAAGTAGATGAAGGCTTAAAATAAGATCTTTAGACATTCACAGACCAATAAAATATTCACATGTATTATGACCATGGAGGTTTTCAGACCTACCTGCTGTATTTTGCTACACTAAGTCTCAGCACCGTCACACAGTGTATGTGTCATGTAGATTTACTGAAGAAATAAGTTTACATGCACAGATAGAACAGTGCTGCTGGAATGAGTGAGTAAAGCCCTGTATGATTATCATGGAAACCTAAGGGTGGAAAAGACGTCCAAGATCATCAAATAGTGCCTCTGCAAGCACTTTACTCCAGACCACCTTTTGATACCCCCTTTCTACTCATACAGCACTTTACTTGGCATGTTATTAAACCAATGGCACAAAAACGACCCAGTTTTGCCCCAGTTTAGACTGAATATTAAAAGACAAATCTGGAAATTATAACTACAACTTAAAAGCATTCCTTGACTTGATGGGAAGCAAGGGGAAGAGGACAATTTATGTCACTAGGAACAAATCTCTCCAAACCCAGAAACTCAAACATATCCACTAGCATATTCCATAGATACACATATATATGTGTATATATAAATGTGTTTAAGAACCTATAACCCATTTTTAACTTCTTGGCAAGCTCCAGAGGCATATATTCACCAAAGTGGTATTTTTTAATTCAGAAATTTAAATTTTTTATTAGGCAATTCTATAAACATCATCCCTGCCAATTCAAATATCCCCTATACAGGAGCACTTAAACACAAGCAATATACATAATTCTTTTAGGAGAGTAATTACATCCATTTGGTTTTATCTTCTTGTGTTAGTGTTTCCAGGAGCACAACCACCCTACTCCCCAAAAAAATTCCCATCCTATCAGTTCCATGGATCACCTGCCCTAAACCCACATGACACAAGGTTTTCCTGGTCTTTCTAAAGTTGTACATAAAGTTCCTGTGGCTACAGTCCAAACACAAATTCTTCTTTTTGCTCCTAACCTGTGGGATTACGAATTGTTTTACAGGAATATTTTTTATACCACTATGCTAACCACCCATTACAGGTTTTCCTGCATTTAAAGGCATAACTTCCCCTAAGAGCTCTTTGGTTGTATATGAGTAATAAAGATTTTGGAAGTTGCAACATTTTTAACTTGTCTGACTTGGACATGTCAAAACCAACCACTCTGCTGTTATTTTGAAACCATCCCCATAAAGAGAAAGATGTTTGTTAAACACAGAGCAATTTAAAACCCTGTGTTAAAACAGCAATTTTAAACCATATTTTTCATCTAATGCATCTATTTTATACTAAGCTAGCCAAGCTTTTAATACTCAGAAATGTACATTAACTCATGGCTTTTTTAATGTCCTAATCCATATTAACCTAATTCTTCGTGCTTCTACTTGGCTGCAACAGCTTTTTTAGAGTTGTTGTGTGCTCAGTAGCTCCATTTTAGATATTTCTGTTGAGAAATGCAAGAAACATTTCAGAGGGTAGTGCACAGAAGTCCAGGTTTTAATTTGGAATTTTAAAGAACATGGTTTTTAAAGTTCTTTGGACTTTTTTGAGGCTATTTGGGGCTCAAACCACAGCTCTCCTTTAGCAAGTACAAAGTTGTGTGTTCTGGGGCAGAATTAGAATGGAAAAAATTACGTGCAAAATTCATAATTTGTACTAAATCCACAATTTAATCTGCATTTTCACTTGGGTTTAGGCTTGGGAAGATTACATGTAAAAAACAATGTCGAAAAAAATGGCCAAAAAGTCTTTGATTTTTATGTTTATTGAGGTAATAAGAGCACCAATTTAAAAACCAGATGCATATCTATGTGTATGCATAAATATGGCAAACTTGCAAAAGCAGTGATTTATAAAGACCCACATTCTATCAACTTGTACAAAAAACTCTATAAAGGCAAGATCATTCCTCGTTCCTCGCTATAAATTTGACATTAATTATTTTTTATTATTGGTCTGGTTAGATATTCTAGTGTTTGCATGCAGAATAGCAGAAATTTGCATACAAATAAAAGCTGTGTAGTCATATTTTGTTCTAATTTCCCATGCACGTCCCTAAACAGCCCAGGATATATAAATTACAGCATCATTTAGCTAACAATCTATGATGGCTACGTGTAATAACATAACCTGCCCAGGATTTAATTAAGCAAGTTCAAAACATGGAAATTAGAAGTAAGGAGCCACAAGAGAAGGATAAATTTAAAGAGCTGGCCTGCATTTTTAAGCTTTTATGATTTTATTACCTTTACTGAGAATGAGGGAATATGCAAACAGAGAGGAGAAACACTTACTGTTTATCTTATTTTTTTCTTTCCAAGACAGAGAAAAAAAAAAGACTGATCTTAGTGCTTCACTCTTTACTTTAGTACTTTTGGAGATGTCTTGAATTTTCATTCCACCAATGGCAGGGGTAAAATCTGTCTAGAAAGAATAATGTTAAATTCCCTTTCTGCTCTCTCCAAGCATGTGGTGACTGGGTATGGAGAGACAGAGCACAGTGATGCCATCTGGCAGCGCACGAGGTTCTATAGACTGTAAACATCACAAAATTGAGACTACACACGGGGAATATTCTCTTCTTCTCACATTTATGTAGCACAAGATGAGCAGAGAAGTTTCCTTTAACAGCAAACCTGGTGTTTTTCAGTGCCTGTATTCCATTTATCTGTGTAAAACAGCTAAATGTGATCTAACCTTACCTTAAAAAGGAACAACCCCATGTCCTTTTATTAGAGTAAACCCCACGTTGTCTCAGGTCTGAAATTGCCAAAATTCTGATTTTACACGGGATGGTTTTGATGTTTATCACCTCGGGTCAAGGTTGACACAGCAAGATCTACTACCTCTAAATGTGTCCCACAGCAAGACATCCAGAGGCAAAAATGAAAGACAACAATTTTACCTACACCACCATGTTCTTTTAAAGCTACAATCTTTACATTCACTGCATTTAATTAGCTTCTCTTAGCAGCTGCCATTGTGTTTAAATTATCCAATCATTTATTGGCTGGAGTTGTTTAACTACATGCATTTTGGGGGTTTGGTTTGGTTCCCCACCACCACCATCACACCCACCCCACATCATTTTAATCTTGTGGGGCAATATTCCTTTAAGTCTTGCAAAAGAAAGTGTTCTCCTTGATCACGTACTTTGAAATTCCTCTCACACAGCTAGAACACGTCATATGTTACAGATATTTAATTCCTTCCCACTATTACATCAGAAGTCATGAGTTCAGGTGCCTGCTACAACCTGAGGTACTTGAGATGAGGTAGATCAAGACTCCTCTTTAGGGGATTTTGCTACAGTGGGAAAAAAAATTGATTTTTTTTATGATTAGTTTCTGCCAATCATTTTGATAGTAAACCTTTCTTTAAACACACCACTACAAAACAAAACTCAGGAACCATTCCTCCAAATAGGCCCTGTAATATTGTCTTGTTGGGGATTTTCCCAATTAACTTAAGTTGGAAGGGTCCTGTTCTCAGGTAACTAAAAGGACAAAAGTCTTTCTTGGAACCTGTGCTAAGGAAAGATTCTGCAGAGATTTCCATGGAATTTAACAGTATTTCTCTTTTAACTCTTGAATAAAAAGGATTTGTCACTGTTGTTGAGACCATCGAAATGAAAGAGGAAAGAGCTCGTGTGTGTGGGAAAACACACAAAACTACCACCAAGAAAGTAAATTAACCCCCACAGCTCCCTATTAATAACCAGAGATCAAGGACTCTGTAAGTTTGCAAAGTTTGTTTGTGTGATACCTCATCTGATTTCTGAGTGTTGGTTTTCAACAGGTACTTTATTTCCTGATTTATTTTTCTAATCCGTATCGCCAGGAGGCTGGAGTGACTTTGCCATTGGGAGGACAGCTTTCCTCTCAAGTACTTTCAGAATCTCTTCCAACAATTCTGGGGTATCCCTTGCTACACACTGATTTCTAGGGGCAGATGCATCATCTACAACACACATTGCACTTTAATAAGTGCAAAATGCAGGGGGATTATAAATTGTGTATCTGGTAATATCACAATATATCAGCTTCAGACTGAGCTTTTGAACAGTTATTAATTGCTACAACAAACAAAGTGGCTTTATCACATAAATCAGCCAGCCCTTTTTTACATCCAGAAAACCATGATGATGCCAAATTCTCTCCATCATGCTTAGACTGGCACTGGGGATGAAATGTTCTGTAAACTTACAGAATGACAACAGTGTAAGTGTTCCAAGAAGTTACATCAGGACTAAGATTTCACTGATTAGACTGTGAAATGATGAAACAATCCAAAACAGATACTTCTGAGCAAATAATGTGTAAAAGGGTCTATAATTCCCTTGAGGCTTATTTTACAAATTTGCTTTAATTTTTTTTTTCATTTTTTTGTTCCATTAAATTTTATTTCCTATCCCATGTTCTACCCCTACAGTACAATAACACAAGACACTTCTTCTGGGTAGTATTTCTTACAATAGGAGGAGATAAAACTATTTGTGGAAAGAAGAAAAAAATATCTTTCAAACTTGAAGAGTCTGCATTCATTTTTCCACAAGTAAACAAAAGGGCTTGATTTAAAAAAATGCAGAATTTTTATGCAGTGAATCTCATAAAAATATATAAAGAGATTTATAGATGGCAATAAACAGCATACTAGTATTGCAGTATTTACATTAGAAGTTCTTTCTAGTATCCTCTGCAATTCATAAATTTCCTTTGCTATAGGAAAATATCTTCATTGTCATTTATTATTTTGAAAAAATCAGAAATACTGCAACTGCGGGAACATGTAAAAATGTCTGGGACTACTCTGCGTTTTCATAATTTCAATTTTGCTCCACAAAGGGGAAAAAAATCCCCACCATTTTTTAAACACTTCAGCATCTGTTTATGGAGCTGGAATTTAATATAACAATTGTCTTCTGATCCACTTGTAATTTTGATGCATATCTTAAGGAAAATACATGAATAGGACATCTGGAGATGCTAATTAAATTCCTTAAGTTCAATTTTTGTCTGGACCAAAATAATCTGATCTTTTCAACACAAGCACTAAGGAGCTCAACGAATTTTTGATTTATTTTAGATTCAAAAACATATGTTTAGTTCATAAGACTATTTACATATTTATAGCCTTTCTTTCTCTATGTTCTT
The DNA here is from genome assembly GCA_037834095.1 of Argya squamiceps. Taxonomy (NCBI): domain Eukaryota; kingdom Metazoa; phylum Chordata; class Aves; order Passeriformes; family Leiothrichidae; genus Argya; species Argya squamiceps. Next base: position 636,577 of record JBBMKD010000002.1, read on the forward strand.
AAAAGGAAATCATCTCAGTAATTCCAGAAAGGCAAAGGAAAAGAAGGTATTTCTTCTACCATAGTTTAGCTTAAATAGCAGAAATGCTAACTCTAAGGTTTATGGGGCAAAGCAGAACTGCAAACTGAGAAACTGCATCATGCAGAATTCTGGTTTTCCCTATTTCAAACCCCATTTCTGGGTTCTTTTTCCCTTCCTCACCACCTCTGAAAGCAGGAAGGGTACCCTCAGGGCACACAGCAAAGCAGGGACTGAACTCACTACTCTGCAGAACTCCACTCCTTTTCCAAGCACCAAATTCACTCAGGTTTCATGCTCACCCTAATCACAACAGAGATGATCCTATTTGCATCGTCCTTTTCCATGACTTAATAACAAATGTCTCATTCCATAACCGAAGCAGGACTCTATCAATTCCTATTTGTGGGACATTTCACCCAAAGCACTAAACTGTGTTTTACAGAGTTCATACAGCTCTGTTATTTGTGTTTTGTGACTTGCATGATGAAATCAAATCAAAGATGTTCCCAGACAACCAGGAACCACCAGTTTGGGTAATGGCAGTTAATGCTCACCAGAAAGGCAGGAGACCAAGAGGATGTGCTGACCTCTCACCAACAAGATCCTCACCAGTGCTCATGACACAGCCCTTCCCTGCTTCCTTCTTTCCCTCCAATTCCTCTTATAGCTAGAGTGGGCAAGTGCTCCTGAAGTTAAGGATAAGCATTGGGAAACACCAGGGAAGCAGAGCATGCTGTTATCAAACAGCTACAAAAAGGTTGACTGGAGCTTTGAGCAACCTGGTCTAGTGAAAGGTGTCCACGGCAGAAGGTTAGAAGGGAATGAGCTTTAAAATCCCTTCCAACCCAAACCACTCCATGGTTCTATAACAGAGCAACTGCAACCTTGGGGAGGAGGAGTACAGAGCAAGGCTCACAGTGACCTGCTCTTGCCACCTGATTTGGAGAGGAGCTACAGGTTTCAAGAAATGGGCAGGAAAAGCAGGGACACTGGTCTGAGAAGGGAGCAATTTAAATAAGAGAGATGCTCAGGATTGCAAGTACAGGGAGTGACTCAAATTGCATGTCTGGCAGGCAGGTGTCAGACCCTCACCCTGACCCTCACCTGGCTGGCACAGGGCTGTGTTTTAGAAACTCAAGACTGTTGTAAAGAAGTGATCAACCAGCATTCCTTTCTGCAGCTTGTCTTGTTGCAATATCTCAGCCACACTGATATCTTGCCTGCATTGAAACTTCCTCAGCATCCCCAAATCCAGTGTGTTGAGAACAGGGGTGTCTATCTCCCTTACTCAGGACTTGTATATTTGCTCTTTTGCTTCATACTTTCAGTAAAAAGGAAAGGAAGGGGAGAATGTTGCTCTCAAAACCTTATAGTGACAAGAAACACCACACAGTGTCCAAACACATTTGCTTAAACTACTTCCCATATCTTCAACACGGAATGCTGAAGAAAAGACTAAGAGAGAAAATAGGACAGGATCTCCTTTCTTCCCTAACACACTCACATGTCTTTTTTTCTGGCTATCAGCAGTCACAGGCTTGAACTTTATCAGTGCTGCTGTGCAATATCTGTTTTCATACCGATGCACTTGACAGGGAATCACAACTGCCTGGATCCATTCTGTAAATCCCATGTTCCTAGTAAGGAACAGAGATTTGGTTTGGCTCAAATGACAGCAATCAGGGGGCTTTTAGCAGAAAGATCTGACCCTGTCCTCCTTAACATAAAGCAGCAGTAATCCAGCAATCTGACAGGGCAAGATATATTTCATAAATCAAGAGCTAAATGCCTTCCTTTCTTCTGCCTGCTGAACTCCCAGAGCCTGAACCCGAGGTGAGATCCTGGTTGTACTGAATTTAATAGCAACACTCCCATTGACTTTGGTGGGTCCAGGTTTTCACTCACTAAAGCCACAGGGGTTTAAAATCCTTTTTGGCATATAGAGAAAAGCAAAAATAACTTATTTGGCTTTTTACAGTAATTCTGGGCACTATTCTATATTTTCTTAGAATCAATTGTAGTCTCCTCTATTTCCCCTTAACTATTGACTATTTTGTGATTGATGTATTATTTCAAGTCATATATAAAGCCTTATTCCTATTTATTGACAACATGCTAAGTTAGGTACCTTATAGGCAATTTTCCACCTTAAAAAACCAAATGCTCACAGTGAACTCCAGACATCTCAATACCACAGGCTGTTATCATTTTGAACATAAATGTACATATTAATCAGGTAATCACTAGTCCCTGAAACCTCTAACTGCAATATTGGCAGTTCTTCCTAAGGACTATTTCCAAGCGTGCATGCCCATTGCTGCGTTTGCTTAAGGAATCATCCATCACATAAATGGCTAGTTAGTGAAATGAACTAATTAACAAAGAAGTTAAATGGAGAAATAAATCTCAAGCTCAAGACTACTGAACTGTTGTCGTCCTCTGCCATCCAAAGCCACCAGAAAGGCTTACACTTAAGAAATACTGCTGCATTTTGAAAGCCTTTTATACATGTGAAACAAGTACCATTTAATCCCTATTCTATCATGCTGAACAACCATTACATTTATTGTATTAAAATATGTGTAGTACAGTACCAAATACAGCTGTCCCTGTCTGAGCCCCCTTTCCCTCCTGCTTTCCACTTGAAACCCTTGATTTGTTTTTAATATCAATTTAAGAACTACTCCTCTGCATGCTTTGGAACTATTTTATTAATTTATTATTGACCTGTACCTTTGGGACTCGCAGATCTTTAGATCCATGTTTAATTTCTGTTAATGTTTGTCCCAACTTTCCTGCAATATCCAGTGGGTATATACATATTTTAAACTCCTTCAAAATATTTTGACCAATAATGTTTTATGGAAAAACTTGGAATCAGATTAAGATTTTAAGCTAAAACTAGCAATGCAATTGCTTCCATTTCCTCCTATGTTAATAAATGAGAGTATCGTGTTGAAAGCAGTAGGAAACAGATGTACACTTTGTCAAAGTGTGAAGCTCAATGATTTGGGTGATAACACATGCATATGCGTGTATAGGTATCTAGATATAACTGAATAACAACATTTTTAACCTCTAATACTCCAATTTCTTTATATAGTAATTGCTGTTTTTTTCTTTTCCACACATAAAAATGACAGACTTACTGGAGGAAAAAGAAATGACTGACAGGATCACAGAGTAAGCTTACGGCAGGACCCAGAACTGAACCTTTTCCTCCCAAATTTCAGTCCAAACCACTGTGAACTGGAAACTCAGGGAAAAACATGGTGTTCCCATGGAGCACTGGAACTGAAAACAGACAAACACACAAAGACTCTAAAAGGATAAATGATAAATTTTTGTTCTTAGACGTGAGCAGTTTATCTCTGATTTACCTCATAGTGCATCAAACGTGTTAATGGCGTTTTAACTGACATGATGTGGGAGTTACAATAACACTGCCCAGCATTTAGCTTGCTAATGGCTTCTTAATTACAAAAGGGTATTAAGGCTTCATGGGAGGCTGCACCCTAATGCTCATGGCCCCTTTTATCCCACTTGAGCATTTCAGTATTAATGATTGTTTTAATTTCCACCATTATTTTGTCCAGCCCTGTCTGTGACAATTCCTCAGTTCCTTATTTTGAATATCTCAGCTACAGTGTTGATATTCATACTAATCAGTCTCTTCTGGCATCTGCAGTGTCAGCTTGGAGCTGATTCAGGAAAAGCCATAAAAATCACAACACTACTGTTTCTGTAATTTTCTGCTATTTAGGATGCATGTAACTCAACTTCTGAGCTCCAAAGATGCATCTGTAAGGCCTCTTGCTGTCATTTTGAGGGAAAAATACAAACCTCCAACCACATTTTTGTTTGTGATATACAAACAATTCTGTTTCCTCCCATGAATTTACAGTACTTCCTCTTCACGGCAGTGATACAAGAAAACTTCAAAGTTCAAAAGAGGTAAAAGGGTGATTTTGGTTCCTCTGATTTAATATCTTGTATCCAGCCAGCCTGCTTTGTGGACCACTATCATCTGATACAGATATCTTTATTAAAACAGCACACCCAGCTTGGACTCTCTCAATCTCCTCTTTTTTCATAGGCTGGTTTGGGTTGGAAGGGACCTGAAGAATCACTTAGTGCCAACTCCCCTGCCATGGGCAGGGACTCCTTCTACTATCCCAGGTTGCTCCAAGCCCTGTCCAACCTGTCCTTGGGCACTTCCAGGGATGAGGCAGTCACAGCATCTCTGGGAAACCAGTGCCAGGCCCTCCCCACTCTCACAGGGGAGAATTTCTTACTAATACCTGATATAAATCTACCCACTTTCAGTTTAAAACTATTCCTCCTTCTCTTGTCACTCCAGACCCTTGCTCCAAGTCCCTCTCCAACACTCTTGGAGCCCCCTTCAGGCACTGGGAGGTGCTCCAAGGTCTCCCCAAAGTCTTCTCCAGGATGACCAGCCCTAACTCTCAGCCTGTTGATCAGAAATATCTCAACCCACGGGAGTTAGTCTGCCACAAGAGCATGGTAAGAATCATAAAATACACTAACCACCTCAAACATCTATTTCTTCTACTCAGGACACAGGTAGGATCACAGGTAACACTAAGAGTAGGATATTCAAATTTCTTAAAACCAGTAAAAGAAACAAAATCAAGAGAGTTTTTATTTGCCTTTGGTCTTCCACACTGACAATTCAGAAACCAGCAATAAAAATATCTCAGCTGTCAAACATAACAAAAGGTCCTGTTTACTTAGCAAGGCCCAGACTATCAATAGTAATCAAGGCTCTGCTTCCCAAACAGAAATGGCTTGCAAACCACCCCAACAAAAGCTCTAGTTCAAGGTAAGAAGTCGTGCCCAGCACACAAAATTGAACAAAGCCCAGCATTCCAGGTCTGTGTATGGGTCAAAATACATCTAGCAGTGCCCCCAGGGAGTACAGATTTTCAGCTCCTGTCATAGCTCACTGCTGATTGCTCTCTAATTACAACTATGCACCCAGCAAAGCAAATTTACTCCTCTGCCTAAGACGTGCAAACCCAATAGTTTTCGCTAATTTTATTTCTTTGCATGGTTCAGAGTCTGCTTTTTGTGCTGCTGCATCAGAGATTACAGCATTCTGCAGTCACTCATTCCTATAGCATACCCCAAGGAGATTACATGAGGCAATAATTTATTGTCCTAATCCTTTGTCCAACACTGGATGCCTGCAAGGACACAAAGTTCTCTGCTGTTGATTTCGAGACCAAACCTACTGCAGGTGCAATTCAGATTGTGCTCACCATCACCACTGATGGCAGAGTTTTCTTGGTGTGTGTTTCCATCGAGTCATGGAATTCCATAGATTGAAAATTTGTATTTGAGGCTAATCTTTTATGTACATCACACTGGTGCAAACTGAGACCTTACCCGGAGCAGTTTCCAAGCAAAAGCATCTGTAGGACAGTTGTTTTAATTAATGACACCTTTGTATGACAATAGAGATGGGAGGGAACTAAGTCAGGCCAAACAAACCTATTCAAATGCCACTGTTTTATAAAGAAAGAACTCTTGGTAAGATCAAGTCACACCAGAAAACAAACCAAATCATATTCCTGGAGGGCCAGAGCACATACTGGAGATTTCATTTCACCTGTAATATGTGCAAATTAGAGGATCAAAAGGATGTGTTTAAAAGATACTTAAAATTTCTCATATCACTTAACTAACTTTCCCATCCAAGACAGGGAGTCTGTGTGACTGGGAGGGGTTTGTTTAGATTTCTGCTAAGATTTAAACTAAGAAAGTGTCACTGCATTATCACAAAGCCTGAACAGAAACCTTCACTGACAGTTTGGCAGATTTCTTAAACATAAATGAACTAAATAGCAAAGCAAGGACAGCTCATCTGGGTCTGTCAGCAGCAGAACTTGATGACAGCAGCAAACTGTTTTTATAGGGAAAAAAAAAGGAGTTTTCTGTAGAGCTCTTATCCTCTAGGTAATACAGGCCTTGCTATTTTAGAAGTCTTGAATAAGAAGCCAAAGATTTTTTTTTCCTCTTCTATTAAGGCAAATTCAGATTAGTAGCACTATAAAATATATTGAGTTTTCATTAACTTTGCTGAGTTAGGCTAAAGAAATTCCATTTGTTGCTAATGCCTTGACATGGTTATGGTCAGTCTAACAAAGAACTGCATTCTCTGTGGCAGCTGCATCTCTCCTTAAACGTTTTTGAAAATTCTATTTTGATCATAAGTACAGAAATTTGCATCCTATCAAGAAGGGTTGGAACCAGTAAACAAGAATATGGCTCCCACAGAGCTTCCTAGACAGGAATTTTTTGGTATCTGTACTCTGCTAATTCTTTAATATCTGCATTAACACATATATTTTTACTTCTCTCAGGTACCACTACAAGAAAATGCAAGAAATGTCAGAGAGATATTACAGAACATTTACTACATCCAATTGAATCCAACAGTGCTCCCTATTAGATATCAATCCATTTTGCTGACACCTGTTTTGAACAATGCAACATGCTATTATGACTGTCATTCAGCCATTCTCCATTCTCATGCTGCATGTCAAATGCTGAATAGTGCAGGGCTTCTCACAGAGCTGGCATGACTTCCATGCAGGCTTCACTTCTAGTTACAAGGCAGAACATGCACCCAGCACTCCCCTCTCCTACCAGCCTGGCAACAGCTTTGCTGAATTGTTACATTCTCCCCACGGTTGTTTGGCTTGAAATTTGTCTTCTTGTAAGATTTCTGTCCTGTTGTAAACATGGAAACTCCAGTTCCAGGCATGAAGATGATTTTGCATCTATTCTACGCTTCCCAAATGCTTTTCTCACCATCCCTCCTAAGCCAATTCAGTGCCCATTTAAATGTGCCAGATTGACTGAGACCTAGGGGTGCTCTTTATTCCCCAGGAGCTCCAGAAGTGGCAATGGCATTGCAAGCTCCTACCTAGAGGTGCCAAACCACATCCATCACAACCTGGAAACTAAGGAAGTCACTCTGGGTGGTTTATGTGGCAGGAACACCAGATCACTACCCTTCCTTGTCAGCTGTACTGCAGACCAGAGGAAAAGATACCATTTTTAGCACACAAGCCATACAAACATAGCTCTGGCTGTCATTTTGGACCAAGACAGGCAACCCAGCAGAAAAAGGCCTTGTATATTCCTTTGTGAACTCTCTGAACTAGCCTGGTAGCAGGGAGCACCCCCTGGCTCAGCCTTCCTGCCTCACACAGCTCCAGACAAGAGGTCATCTACTGTCATGCAAGTCGGCTTTAACTCGGCATATAAAACATCAGCAGGCTCAGCTCTGCTCCAGGGATTCCCTATTTATCCATGAGGCACCAGCATCATCTTCTACACGTGGAAGGGGCTGCAAAGAGCAATTGCTGCAGTGAAAAATCTGCATGCAGCAAATCACTGTCACAGCCTGCACTGCTGAGAGAGCTTGTGCAGATCATGGGGAATAAAACAAGCTTTATCTAATGCAGGCTACTTCATCATCTGTTTTACACCAAAGCCTTCTTCATGTTGCACCTCACTTAGTTTATCTCCCCTTGCTCACAAAGAGAAGCAAAGAGAGGAGATGATTGTGGAGAGGTGCTGCAGCAGAACCAGATGGTCCAACTTTCCCAAGCCTTGGCATTGTGTCTCTTTCTGTAACTTTGGTATTTTTATCTCCTCCCGCCCCCCTTGGTCCCATCTGCACCTTCCTCTTTCTCCATGTCTGTCACGTTGTTTTTCAGTTCAGCTTCCCCAGGAAGAGATGCTTATGCTGTCATGTTCCTCACAGTGAACTCAGCAGACAAAGGAATGGAACTCCTCTGGATTCCATGACAATATGCTTGAAGGGAGCAGAGATTTCCCAAGACTGCTTCCTAGTAAGGGCAAAGATCTGTGCTGAGCTTTCACATGGGCTCCACAGCAGGGGCCTGTGCAGAGGTCCCACCACTGCTCACATTGAAACAGCATTGAAGGAGCTTGTGTTCATTCACTGCATTGGAATAGCCCTGAAGGGGCTTGTGGTCATTTCCCAAGCACTTTGAAAGTGTTTTTGCACCTCTTTTACTCTCCACCCTTTCCCTACTCTTGTCTGTCCATTTCCCAGACAGGCTGGATCTTGTCTCTCCTTGTCACTGCCTGTCCCCTCCTGTAAAGCCCTTTCTCACAATTCTATCAAAAACAAAGGGCACAGCAAAGGGATTTTCTTTCTCTTTGCTCTTGTCCAGCATGAATCATGAATGAGAAAACCCACATAAAGCTATTATCCCACTGCTTTAACTGCCAGCCAGGGCCGACTTCAGTGGACAGATGTTTCTCTGCATCAGCTGGTGATCTGGGAGTCAGATGAAGGGTCCTAAAACCCCCAAACTTTTTCTTAGTTTCATATTTTTCAAGTTGCAAAGAACATTCCAAAAGTAAAGCAGTGAAATAATGTTGCTTTTAGTGGCACGCCAAACATATTTATAAAGGAGAGGTTTTTTCCTATATTCAAATATATGCTCTATGTTTAAATTTAATTTCTGTGAAGTTCTGCCTTTGTATGAATACTATTACATACCAAGGATAGGATCTCTGACTCTTTAGCCCACTTACTCAGATATAAATTAGCGTCTTGCATTTCATCCTTCCTCTGCTTTTATGGCTTTCCTTGAACAATAGGGAAGCCTACTTGTAGTTCATTTACCACCTGAAGACACTAAATAAAAGTTGCAGGGCTTCATTTATTAAATCTCTCTCTGAGACTGAAGACACTAGGCATCCAGTCAAGGCTATGTTATTTTTAAATATTTTCATCACTGAAATTAGAATATTTATCCAAACAAACTCCCCATGAGGGAATCCAACACAAACCAGCTTATTTATTATTGGTGAGTGTTAAGTCAGGTTGGTAGTGCTCACCCTTGTGTGATTCTCCAAAGCACATTACCATATTATTTACCTTTTCAATACCTATTATTTTAGCAAACTTTCTGACATGCTGTCTCTTGTGTGTTACTTCCTTCAGTGTTTGCCTTTTACTAAAGTATTCTGGCACTCTCAGGGTGAAGGTAGAGAAGGGAAGAAAATAAACTTGTCCAAAAGGAGGTATGCCATGCCCTGTGTGCTCCAGCTTGTTCCAGGCTGTATCACTGACCCCAGACCATTTCCCACAGCAGCCCCCACACACAGCTTGTGAGGTCAGAGCTGTTTCAGGTGCGTTCTCTGCCTTTCTAGGCAGACCAGTCCCTTTGTTCCCATAAAGAACAGAGATTATATTAAGCCACATCAGCTAGAACATCCCTATTTACACAAAACGTAAAGTTTGTACTTCTTAATCCCCAGCAGAGGACATTAAGATTCTGAAGAGTCTGCAGATGTCACTACTGTGGTTTTCAAGTGCAGGCTCTCTCCTGTGTCTTACCTGGTGAGCTCCTGCTTGATGCTGACAGTGCTCATCCTGTTGTTAGCATGAGGACTTGGGATGGTGATAAAGGGTCTCTTCTTTGGCTGCAAAAATGTCAGAAGATATGCACTGAACAGAGCTGATTGATGAGGAGGATTTCTGGTCTTACATGAGATTTTGACATTTGGAAGTTTGCTTCTCTTCAAATTCATAACAGATAATATTTTTAGATGTCCCAGAAAACAGATGATCTGTACAACTTTCCCTTTGGACAAATATCAACACATAGTTTCCAAAATTAATTTTGTTCCCTCAAACCTCAGCAGCTGCTGACTGAAAAGGCTTTGTTCCTTAAAATATGATTTGGCATAACATAACCTAACAGCATACCCTAGTCTATTATTAAGGTTGAATTGTCAAATGAATTGTGTCAATGTAAATTAAATTCTGGGTTTATGTTTTTCCCTTAGAAGAAATTTGTACCCATCTTCAAACTTTCTCACGAATTCAGAGGAGACATTGACAAAGACATCGTTGTTATTATTGTTTATGAAACATCAAAGTTTCCTGCAAAGCACTACAACATTTTTCCAACATCTTTTTCAAGCTGAGCACAAGAAATACTGCTGAGCTCCTGGTTCTATTATCTCAGATTCAGCTCTCTGACAGCACGGAGAATGGCTCTAGAAGAAGCAAATGCTTTGGATATACAGCAAATACCAAAGATCAAGTGGTTAATAATGTGTGCATCAGTCCCAAGGGATTTTTTAGTAGCCTTGGCAATCAAACATTGATACATACGAAAATTTCTGCCAGGCTCCATATGGCTTTATCTAAATGAGAGCAAGCACTTACCCTTTGACTGAAGGTCAGCATAATGCAGCCAGATTATTCTGCATCTCTGGTGGGGATGAACATGGCCAAAAACCACAGCCTGGATTGGGCTTGTGTGCTCCATGAACAGTGACCAAGGACAAGTGTTCTGTTCTGCTTTCACAGAAGCACTCATCCCTGGTGACACTGGTACACAAGTCACAGTCCAGGTGCCACCAAATCTATTTTACTGAGTCTCTAAAAGCAGAGAAAGCTCACGCCCTCCAGCAGATAAATAAAATAAATGTGGGAAGCAGTGAAAGGAAACCAGGGAGGACAGTCAGACTCTGCCACTCACTCTGGCTATGAACGTGTCATCATTTTGCAGATGCTTTGAACACGCCACTGCATACAGCTAAAGGACATACCACAAACTAGAGGATATTTTATACCCCATGAATGTACAAAAATAGTGTTTAGAACAACCTCTTGGAGAGGGATAAAACCATGCAAAAGCATCTCAGTAATAACAGAATCATAGAATTGCTTGGGTCGGAAGGGACCATAAAGCTCATCTCATTCCACCCCCTGCCATGGACAGGTGTGGACACCTCCCACTATCCCAGGTTGCCCCAAGCCCTGTCCAACCCGGCCTTGGACACTTCCAGGGATCCAGGGGTAGCCACAGCTTCTCTGGGAAACCTGTGCCAGGGTCTCAGCACCCTTAGAGAAAAGAATTCTTCACAATATTCCATCTAACCCTACCCTCTGGCAGCAGGAAGCCATTGCCCCCTGTCCTGTCTCTCCAGGCCCTTGTAAAGTGACATCTCATCCTCATTGGCTTGGCTATCTTTCATTTTTAATGTCTTGTATAATAGATTTTTTCAGCTTTATCTTCCTGGTTTCTAAATTAGGCTGAGCTGAAAGCCAGCACTTTCTTGACTTCTGCATTCCAAAAATTGATATTACATGTTGTCCTGTCCTGCTGTACAAGGGGGAGTTGGAAAGGATGCTTTTTGATAGATTTCTCAGGCAAAAATAAAGGGCAAATGCAGCAGTATTATATCTGAGAAATGTTTATTGAGAAAGGAAGGTAACTGTTCCTACAGATAGGGGATAGAAAAGGGAGCAAAGAGGGGGAAAAGAAAGAGAAAGAGAAGGCAGGGACAGTCCCTAGAGTACACCTATGTACACTATTTTTCACCTCATGTATAACATATGTTGAGGCATAAATAAAAATCAGATTGGCCCCTCTGACACATACATCATCCCATAAATATTTATACCTATAAACTCATTCACATATATTTGTGCCATGAAAAAAATCTAAGCCTTTTAAATTTTAATACTGACTATGGGAATATTGCAATGAAAAGTATTGAAAGAAAAACAGTCATATATAAACAGTTGTATTTCAGCAAACTCATGCAAGCTAAAAAAAGGGATGTTAACACATACCTGTATTTTGTTTGCACCAAAGCTCTGCAGATATGACATCTACAATGGAAGGGAAAAAAATAAACATTTAGTTGACCACCTGGTGGTAGCAACAGTTTGTTTAGTTAATATAAATGGCATTAGTTTTATTAATACAAGTTGTAAACATCCTCTATACAACCTTATTAAAAAGCATGTCTCAGCTGGAGAGGATAATGGGATTGTAAAGACATTTATACGGGATCTGATTTACCAATATGTTCTTATTAAAATTAGCATTTCTTTTATCATTACAGTTCCATCTATCATTGAACCTGTCCGCCTACATTTTAGTTCAGTTATTTATGACCAGTTTTGTTATGCCAAATGGGAGTTGAAAACCTAATCTTAAAACAACTGTGAATAGATATTTTCATCCAAGTCTAGTAGGAGGGCTTGGAGGCTTAAACATCACCTGGATAATGCCAAAATCAACTGGATAAGTTCTCTACACCTTATACCATTCAAAGACCAGTGTCTTTGCTTGATTCTGTGAAGCCCTCACACATATTGTATGTCTCAGTAATAAAAATAATAGAAAAAGTTACCACCTTGCCTTTTCGCTCTCTGGAATGAACAGTAATTAAACTAAGGATTTCTTAATAATACTGTTCTACATTTAAAAAAAAAAAAACCTAAACAAACATTATTTATATCCACTTTCACTAGCAGAAATAACACATTTCTAAACCATGTTAATAAATTACTGTTAACTCAACTTTTCCAAATGTGAACAAAAGAGAAATTCTTTTCATGAGCATAGAGCCATCACAGTCCAATTCAGTAATAACAGCAATTTCATACTGATATGAATTTGTTTAAAAGGTGACCTAGACAATGAAGCAAGTATAATTAAATTGGAAACAGCTAATTCAATAAAGTACTAATGTCAAAAGTAATAATCAGGGGAAATTTTAGTGCAACACTCATCTGCAGAAAGGATCATTTTAGAATAATGGTATGCTTATGTGAGGAAATTTAAAATATAAAATGTCTGATGATGGTTGATTGAAAAATAAAACAAAAAGGGGTTTATGATAATAGATTTCTAAACGAGTAAAAGGAACACAGACACAGAATTGCTATCATTAATATGTTGCCACTGGTTTATAAAACAAATAAAGCTCATTGAATTTGATTAAAATATCTGCTTCCTGGCCTGAAATGGTTAAGGACAATTAAGTTTCACCCAACCTGAGCATTAAAAAGTGCTCTGTTAAATAGGTATTCTATTTTCCAGAAGACAACTGTGACTGCACAGGCATTCAGGGTACCAACCACTCCCTCTGTGCATGAGGAGCATTCAGCTAGTGCCCAAAGCTGCACTTCATCTGCCCACAACACAGAGGGCAAGTTCTCAACCTCTTCCATTTGTTTCTGCAAAAAAATCAAGGCTAGCTTAATATTAATTCAGTCTCTGGATGTGCTGGCCCAGCACGCTTATTGAGCTGAGGTCAGTATGAAGAATACCCAGCAGAGATCTACACGATAAGTCAGATTCCTCTGCCCACTCTTCAACCACAAAGTTGAAGTTCACCTGTCCAGCTCACAATGCCATATTCAATCAGCTTCTGACTGATTCAAGGCAGGGGAATGAGATCCCCCTTGACCATAAAAAGTCTCAGGCCATTCCAGTCCAAACATAATGTATGTGGCCTAAACATTTGTTTTTATAAAAACCCAAAAGATGCTTAGAAATACAAAAGTAAAAGTATAAAAAATAATTTGCTGAGCTGCATAGATGGTTATCCCAGAGGGAAAATCATGAGAGAGCATGAACAAACCAGACTTTTGTGCCGTTGTTTACTCAGCAACACTCCCACTCATGAGGTTTATCTGATTTTGAAACACTACCAACAGCTTTCCTAGAAAAAAAATAAGTTCATATATGTGCACACACATGGGAGAAATTATTCCCTTTCCATTGTCACATGGTGAACAGCCAGTAGACTGTAAAGTAAGTAGCTGATCTGTAAAGGAAGATGTTACATACTTAAACCTGTTCTGTGTGAGACTTGCATCAAGCTGTAGTCGCAGAAGGTGAAAACAACACACTGTTCTAACCAAGGATCACTATGAATTCAGCTGGTGGGAATTATATAGAGCCCACAAACAAGCATCTGTTGCAGCAGCCCTCTTGTTAGAGGGTAGAAATGAGCCCAGACACAGACTCCTTGTTTATCACAGCATGGAAAGGGTCCTGGTTTATTCCTCTTTACACCTCAGCCATCCTGACCCCAACCATTCCCTGACTCTGCCTGCACCAAGCTCCTGCT
>JBBMKD010000002.1:650653-689890 GCA_037834095.1 Argya squamiceps
CTGCAGGTTCCACCAACAGGCTCTGACTGCACACCCACACTGACCTCACTGCAGGGATTCTCTCTCCCCAGGATCCTTCCTCTCCATAGTCTTCAAGGTTCCTCCTCCATGATGATCCTCCTCTCACCAGCAAACTCACTCCCTTTTACCACATCTAACTTTATGGATACAGCTGTAACTCATCAGGGGCCAGGCTGTATTAGGTAATTAACACAGCTGTTAATGATCAGGGATGAGGTCACCTGTATTCCGCCCTCCTACAAGTATCTTTTCCCTGTTTAAAAATTAGGAAAACCCAGCTGAATTTTGCCTTGCACACCGTAAGTAACACCACCACCTCAGGTCTCACAGCCAGCACTGTTGCATGGAAATGAGATGCAATTCCATGTTCCCATGCTGAGCAGAAACACTGGCAGCTGGAAAAATCACTGCCTGATTTGTCAGCTGAGCCAGCTGCAACTGGAAGTCCCTGAGAAGGGAAAATATGGAAGCCCACAGTCTCATTTTTCCAGAGTCACTTTTTCTGACTACAGCCACACTGTTATTTGTCAGTCAGAGTCTCTCGGTCCAACATAGATCTTGTTTCCCTGGAGACGAGTCTTTTAAATAGCAGTTCAAAACACCAACCAGATTGAAAGAGGAATTCAATTAAAGGGAAAAACCATCTAAGTTGCACTGAGGGTCTGTGCTAGGAAAAGCTTCTGGAACATGTATTTCTGGTTTCCTGAAAATCATGTCTGGGGTTTTTTAAATTTATTTATTATATGTTATCCACTTCTTTGTCTTAGGCATGGATAAACACAGCATGATTTTAGCTGATAATTCAGTTATATTGATGTTTGCTATTTTTTTATTACTGGCTAATAACCTGGATTACTGCTATTTTTCAAACTTTACATAATTTAAACATTTGCCAATTTATAACTTTTTGATAATTCATATAATATTATTCCTGCTGTTTGAATAAGATACTTTTAGAAGACAACAAAGTTAAATAATAGTTAATATTAATGACTTTTTAGACCAGACTGCCAAAAAAAAAACCCTATTGGACTGGAGACATGTTGGATCAAGACAGTTCCAGCCCACATGATTCACTCTCAAAACTTCTGTGAAGTATGAATTTTGAGAAAATTAGTGATTCCTTATCACGTGATGCAGCTCAAACACAATACTCTAAAAACACATATGTAGATACCATTCCCAATAGCACCTTTAAAAAGCATTTTCTATGAAGGAAAAGATGAGCACCCTCATGCTTGAAATGCACCTCTTTGGAACTTCAACACACCTTAATATAAGCTCTGTTTTTCACTTCTGCTCAGCTTTGCAGCCATGAACAGTGGAAAGAAAACAGAAAATCCCTTCCAGGCACTATTACTTGCAGCAACGATAGGCTGTTTCAATAAGTTCAATTTCAACAGCCACAAAAAAGCAAGTAATTAAACCTCTGTTTTCTTTACAATTTCAAGCACAATTTTCTCCTTTACCTGTAATGCTAGCAAACTAAATTTGGTGCCAACTTCCCAAGCAGATGTCCAAGTGTTTCTAAAGAAACACCAAATATTTGGAAGACTTTTTCCTTCTTTGCACCAGACTAAAATGAAAAACATTGCTGTTGGGCTACCAGCTGAGTGGTACTGATCAATATAGATCATGATTTACTGCTGAAAAATTAGGGAAATGTCAACTGTTCCTTCTGCATCACAACACAGCAGATCACACAGAGGGAGGAAGCAAAGTCATGGACTTTTAAACAGCATAAAGAGATAGTGTTACATAGTTTTGTTATGCCAGTATTGATGGGAAGATGAGACATAAACTTCTGTCAAAAGTGATTTCCTTCAAAGATACTGTCAAGACACCAGAAGCGAACTAATCTTGCAAAGAAAAAAAAATATTTAATGCCATCTGAATAACTTCTTTACATGACTGGGCTGCAGGTTTTAAAAGAATTTTGTATACTGAAATGTTAAAACTTTGTACAGTGCCTAGTCCAAAGCAAATGACAGATACAGGTGAGGATTTATATATTGTTCAGCTTAAATTGCTGAAATTAAGTATTTGGTATCCTGAACTTGAGAGAAATTGTTATTACTTAAATAACATTGAGAAAAAATGTAGAATTATCACACAACAGTCTGATGTCAGACATTTAGTAGAGAACAGCATATAAAATGCAAACAATTTGTCTAGTAACTGCAATACTCTTATATTTATCACTTTAACACAAGCAGCATAAATTCACCCATGTGTTGTACCTGAGTTTATTAAACCAAAATTAAATCGATTAATAGTATCTGCCTTCAGCCTATAAAAATTACCTAGTTATTCTTCCTACACGTGCTGATCTCCAGAAACAGTACTTTTATGAAGAAATTAGCTCTACTATTTTTATCATATAAAAATATGCCAAAATATACTTGAAAACATTAAATTTACTTCAAAGCCTGGTGGGGTGGGGTGCTTTGTTTTTAACTGAACATAAAGGATATTAGATATCCATCATGGTTAAGACCTCACAGATTTGTGAAGCAGAGCAGCAGTGACCAACACAGTGAATGGTGCAGCAGATGACTATCACTGGTGGGACCTGATCTAACATAAGACAAGAACTGGATGCTGTAAGAGATCTCTCCAGTGAAAATAATGATGTTTTCAGAAAGCCTTCTCCAGCAAACCTGGTCTGAATTCTTAGATAGGTTTGACTCCTCATAATATCTGTTTATGTCCACATAAATAATATTTTTTATTTACATATAATCTGCAATTTTTAAAAGTGTCCTTCTTATCTAAAGCAATTAAAGTTATTACCTAAATTACACAGATTTATTATAAACTGAGGCTCCATCTTGTTCAACTGTGGGAACAGTGATGAAAAATGGGATAGTGCCTCTCCAAGAAGGGTGACCTGAATCAGTGGACAGCTGCAAGCTGAACTGGAATTAATGACCAAATAATTCTCATTCAAGTTTTCCTGTACATTCTTCAACTCACCAAATTTATACTTGTTTGGCCTTTATTGTCTGAAAATTCATGTGTGCCTGGACACTCAGTGGTAGCTGGCTGAACCTCTGTGAGCTGAGTGAGCATCAGGATCAGCAACTTTTCCCCCAGCTGTCGAGAGAAGCACTCTCCCTCCTGGCAGTAATTCCCTTTGGAGTGCATTTATTCTTTCAAAAAAGTACACCAAAGAGACAGCCAGTATATTACAGAGCAGCAAAAAGAAGCAATCTGTCTTAATAGCTGGGAAAGTCGTGAGCAAAAGAAAAACCCTAGGTTTTGAGCCTTCCCCCAAAGATTTTTCAGTTATTCAGTGGTGCAGGACAACTGAAATAGGTGATTGTTAACCATTATTCCAACTTCATATACAGTATACTTTATTTATTTATTTTAAATCATGCTGTCATAAGAAAAAAAAAATAAAGGAGAGGGGACAGTATTGCACAAAACCTGAAGAATCTCTTTTCATCGTTACCTAAGCTGATTATTTTTACTAGTAGGAAGATGGAAGTCCCTACAACTACAGGTTTTGATCACCTGCTTTTGTTTCATATTCTACTGCAACATTTTAAATTGCTAGAGTTGTAATTTGTTCTCGCTTCACTCAAAATTGCTAGATGTAGCAATGGACAGATTTTTATATTAAAAAGACTTTAAATAAATGCCACACTCCATTTGGAAAGAGTGCTTAGTTATTTTTACCTTAAAAAAAAATGGAAAAAATGCAAAACACTTAGTACTGAGATCAGCATTGATCAAGTAGAATTAAACAGATTTTCAAAGTACCACCACAGAACAGTGTGAAAAAAAAAAAACCCTTCTTGTAATAGTTTTCAGAAATAAGGAAAAAAATTCCTCCTTATCTGTACAGGCTGAGTATCCACTGGGTGAAGAACAGTTAATTAATATTTACAATTTTGGATGATTCTTACCAACCTGAACAACAGTGAGATTCAAGTCTCACCTCCACTGACATCTAAAATGTGTGCTGGGAACGTTCTGGCAGAACCCATAAGCTGTTGAATAAACATGCCCTGAGACGAGTCCTGAGAGATGGCGGTGCAGGAAAGAATCATCTTTCTTTCAGCAAAAGGACTCTTACTATGGTTTTGGGGGAAAGGGGTGTCTCTTATCATTTCTGCCCCCTCCTCTCTGCTCACATAATTCCTTTTAAATGATAAAGCTGAATCTTAACTCATGTTGACTCAGCTCATCAAGTTAGTGGATTTGAGAGGGGACTTTACCTCCCCTCAGCCTTGCCTGTCATTTTCACTAAACCTTCACTTCCTTTCACGCCGAGACTGAGCAACATCAGAAAGGGAAAACAAAAAACATTAAAAAAACCATAACCAACTTCAGTCTGCCTTGGATGAAAGCCCAGCAGCAGCATCCTGCTTACTGGTCCATCAAGAGCTCCCTTTCATGCCCTTGGTAGACATTTCTCTGTCATACCAAAACTATTTACTTTGTTGCCTTCCAAAAACTGCTCTCTTACTCAAATTTTGGCCAGGAACATCCCAACCCTGGCTTTTTCAGCCCTTTGAAAGCAAATTGTCAGATACCTGCTGAACTCTACAGACCATGTGGGAGTCCCTGACTTCATGGCTTGCAGAGGCAGAGCCCTTCCACTCCGTATTTTCAATACCCAAAAGATTAGCATCTCTATTAGGAAATAAAACCAAGCAAAGCAGCCAAGCAACACAAAAAACCCCAAAATTTGACTAAGAGGCGCTCAGTCATCAATTTGAAACAGGAAACACAGACATGTCCTTGTATTGACAAGGGACAGGACAAGTCCTGGTCCTCTGAGGAGAAATTCGAAGTAGAACACTCACTTAGGTGCCATGTGCTCCATCCTCCAGGGAAACCTCTCTCACTTCATTGAGCATGAAAGAGTCTAGACAGATTGTTTCAGTAGACAAGCCTAAAATGAGGCAGAAAGAATACCGCCCACAGGGAATTTGTTAAAATTATTGAAGATACAGACTGCAAAAAAACAAACCTCTTCTGATGACATAGAATTCAATTCTGATTTCAATAGAATATTCAAAGAGAATTTATTTTTTTATATACTCTTCCCACAGGAAAGGAAAAAAAAATACATTTGGGTTGCATACTTTAAAGGTTGGATTTTTTTCCACACACAGAGTGAAAATCAGAGGGATAAAGCACTCAAGGGTTATTTAGCATTATTAAAAGTTGATAGAAAAGTTTAGTATCAACTACTTACTAAAAAGATAAATTCTCAAGAGATATGATGAAAAATGGCAAAAATAATGGCTTGCATCACCATGAATATATCCTGCTTTAAGATACATATGCAACAAGGATTATCATCATTACTGGATAACAAAAATGACAATATAAGGAACAGTGTTCCTTCTGTAAGTGATAAGGAAAAAATATGTTGTCCGTGTCCATCATGGGGTGAAGGTAGGTAGGGTGGAATCTGAAAATTATTGAAGGGAAGAGTTGCATCCAGTTTGATTTATGCCTGCTCTTCTTTTTATGCATAGCCTGGGGAGCCTCATGATGATGTGTAATGAGTCAGGGTGAAATGTGTATAAATAAATGCACTGCACAATTTGTGAAGGCTCTTTCAAGCTTTTTTTTTTTAATACACTCCATCCCAAATTGCATTTTCTGGGGGAGAGATGGGAGACATCAGACAGAGCTCACATAGTAAGAAAAATCTCCACTTGTATTCCATTTCTGTTCCTTCCTTTGTTTTTTGGTTTGTTGTTTTTTTTTTCATTTTCATCTTGTTCAGAAGGAAAGTCACTGCCCAATATTTCATCCTGATACAGTAATAACCAGGTGGGCAAAGTTCAAGATGAATACCCCTGACAGATCTCTGTGTACAAGCAAGTAGCTTGCCTCCTCCTCCCTGGAGCCAGGGAACTCCGTGGGATAAATAGAGTGTCAGTTTTACCAGGGAAGGATCAGAATACCATTCCCTCTTCTTTTTTTTTTTCCCCCTCCCCCTTGCTACTCCAGTCTGCAATTCACCTTTTTTCCCCACAGATTATCAGGAATGAGAGTTCAAGCAGCTCCTTCATTTTCAAAGGAAAATGGATAGTATCCTAAACAATGTTCTTTATCCATGGAAATGAGAGTGTGAGGAACCATCCACACTTTTGAACCAGCAGTTCAAAAGCATCAATTCCTACCCAAGAAACAGAATGATCCTGAACAATTTCTATATCTTTAAGTGCCCCTAACTACAAAGGGGAGCAGAACTGCAAGTTTTCTATATTACAGCAAGTTTTTGTTCAACAGTAGCCAGCTAAGGTAGCCAATCTACTACTTTTTACTGTCAAATTGCAACTAATCAAAATAAATCAAGAAATATTCATCCACTTCTATTTTTTGTTTTATATTTCCCCTCCCCCAATCCTCACTCACTTAAAAGTATGAAAATGTATAGAAAATCTTACAATAAAAACTGAGTTATAATGTGCTGTAATTCAGCCCACAGAAAAAAACCTCCCTTCACCTTTACAGAGGTTCAAATACAGCTCTTTACATTTATTTCTTTCTATTCTCAGAAATTTGCTTTTCAAATGTGTTCCCTCTAATCATGAGGAAATTTTTAATAATTTACAAGACTGAAAGAGTAGTGGGTTTAAGATCTGAAAGCAGCCTTGGGCGTTCAAAATAAAATAACAAAAGCTGTCACTTACACAGAGAAAGGGGGGTGTGTGCATATATAGGCAACAGCATTTTTTTGCTATATGAAATATTTCATATAGCTAATAATTTTCCATCAGTTTGTGACAGAAAAAATCACCAAAATCAGTTATGTTATTCAATGACTGGTAGCTGGGAGTACAGTGTCATATCTTCTTAGGAGTTTCAGTAGCTCCTTTATTAGAAATGAGTTTCAAATTACCAATTTACAGAATTAGCACTCTAGGACATCCCTACCCAAATTGTAGCCTTTACTCACTCAATGGCGAAGTTCAAAATTAATTAATACAAGCTAAAGTTCTACCATGGCTTTGTTGCAATTATTGCTATTCAGTGGAGGCCACACACCAAAAATACTTGCTATTTCTACCTGAACTTACTTGCATTTGCTAAGAAAATTGCTTTAGAATAAAATCTAAGTGAACCAAATTTTTTTAATAAATCAGCACATTGCCTGTCTCTCAGAAATTTTCATTATTTAGGGAAATTAGAATACACAGCTTTTCTCAACTGGGTAAGTACCTGCTAAGGTACTGGAGAAACTTGGGTTTAATTGATAAGACTCACCAATACATCATCCAAAAGCAAAAAGGCAATCTCCCTTTATGAAAGTAAATATATTTGAGCTCACTCTATCTTTTGATAAAGGTGTCTGCTGTCCCCCTGTGTTTATGACCAGAGAAGGAGGAGACCATTATCCACAAAAACATTCAATTCCCCTGACATCATCATCACTTGCACCCAGGCCTTGCCTCTTTCACCACCCTCACGTTCAGAGTCATATTTATCAAAGGAAGCTGGAAATTGCCAGTGTCCCAGTTGTGCTTCTGATCTAATTCACCAAGCACTTCTCACCATGTGAACTGCAGTTCATGAGTTGCTGGAAAGCCTGCAGAAGAACAGCAGCTCACTTATTTCCATAGAAATGGCCTCACTGCCATGCAGACTCGGGATAATTTATAGGAAGGGATTCTCAGCTGAAAACAGGGGTCCTGCTGGCAAGGCCCTTCTATTTATAAACAAAGAAATTAAATTTCAGAAAGATTTAAGAAGTATAACTTTTAAATCAGTGAGGTGAACCTCACCTGGACCCACTACAAAAGCAGACAACAAGCAGTGGAACAGTATCACAGAACAGTTTGGGCTGGAAGCTAAAAAACATCCTTTAAAATGTTAAAAAGCCTTGAAAAACATCTCATTCCACCCCTCTGCCATGGGCAGGGACACCTTCCACTATCCCAGATTGCTCCAAGCCCTGTCCAACCTGGCCTTGAACACTTCCAGGGATGGGGCAGTCACAGCTTCTCTGGGCAACTTGTACCAGGGCCTCACCTCCCTCCCAGGGGAGAATTCCTTCCCAAATATCTAAATCTACCCTCCTTCAGCTCAAGCTATTCCCCCTTGTCCTAACAGGACAAAAAAAAAAAAAAAAGGTAAAAGGCAGTTTTAAGAAGGAGTGAGTTATCATAACAAAACATATTTAAAATGCAAATAGATAAGATACATGAAAAAAAATCTCTAAAATATAGATTGTTCCTATCATTACATATGAAATCAGCATATTTACAAGAAAAAAGCTGTTAGTCATCATTTATAAGGTTTTGTCTGCCTGTTAATGTTCGCCCGTTTTGTGTTTCAACACTTTTCATTTAGAAAGCTTTTATCCAGAGACTACACAGATGACTGAGTTTAAGACTACTTGAGATTAAAAAAAAAATTATCGTACACACTCTACAAGTTGCTGGTTTACAACCCCTACCTTACAAAAATACATCACAAATATCAAAGAAATACATTTGTCTGAGGTTTTGTTGCTATTTTCCTATTCTGTCCTAGTGAAACAACAAAATTGCTCACAGTATTTTGCTGATATTAGTTATTTTCTGCACTTTAATTTCACAGGTGAAATATTCTGAACTGTTTTCCTAGAATAGCTGTATCAAAAATGAAAAAAAAATCTCCCTCTTTTTGAAACACTTCTTAAAGAAAAACAAAGATTCAAAAAAGTGAACTTTTTTACATACATCCAAGTCAATCTCTTACACGAAATGAAGGTCCTTCTCAAAGTTTTACCCAGCAAAAAGGAGAAAGCAAAATTCATGGAATCTGAAAGAAACACTTATTTCTTCTTTGCACACTTACTTGAGCATGACTGTTCAAAATCGTAAGTGTTGTGAGGACAGAGCATGGCAAAGATACTTCTCTTGGCTACTCCATTTTGTGTGCAAGATACTTAATTCTGAATTTAATTGCACTTTGAATGATGATTTAAGCAGATGGGGGAAATGTGAGTGCTACGTGGGATGACCAAAACATTCAGAGACCACACAGCAAGAGAGCAGTGCTGGCACAGAGGGAAGAACACCACAGACCCCATGTCCTCACCCTTCTTTGCCCCTGCCTAAAGGAGCACAGCAGGACTGAGGTGTAATTGGCACTCACTCGTTGCCATATGCAGGTTCTTGCAGACTACTGAGTTGCTTTCTCTCTAGAATGTCAAATATTCTTTTATGAACAACTGGTAAAACAGCAACAAAGCTTCCTTGGACATGCTGTTGATGTCAGAGGGGTGTTTCTCTCTGCCACATCCTCTGGGCTGTGGCTGGCAGAAGCCCTGGGGCTGCAGGGGACCAACCCTGCTCCATAAGGCTGAAATTTGTTTACAACCACCTTACTGAAACAGCGACTTAATATCCGTTGTTTTCTCTGCAAATTTCGGCTTTTTGTATTGTCAAGTTTCCTGCCAGGTAAAAATGGTTACCTCCAATGTTGGCACTGAACAGAATTATATATTCAGCTAAAAGTAACTTATTGCACCAGCTGAAGAGTAAAGTCAATTATGAATGTCCTAACACACAGTCTAAGTTTCTTAAAATTAATTCAAAGAGGACCTACAGCTTAATTTCAAGATATGGGAGTAGACTTTTTTTCTATGATTCTGCTACTGAATACACTTGACATTCTACATTCTATTTTCCATTTCAATTTCTCCTTCACTGATAGCTTCTCAAGTGCCAATTTCTATTTCTGACATTTTTACAGCATAGTTTATTAATTAATTATAAATTTACATGTACATACACACACAAAAATATTCCTTAATTATCTGGGAAGATCCACTAAATCAGCACAGATTTATGTTGTGGGCATAAATGTTTTCCTGTTTTACTAATTACCCCAAACCTTTCAATGCACACCCTCATTCTAAATTTCAGTCCATCAGCCTCCATGAGTATCATTGTAAAACTACACATGATCCATAGACATTTGTGAGAGGTCTGTCAGAAGGGAAGGTACCCGTGTGAGCAGCTTGGACCACAAATATCCTGACTTAGTTCCAACACATCACAAACCCCTGAAATTAAGACAACAATTTTTCAGAGTTAAAATGTAAGTTCGAAAGGTCGTGATTCTATTATTAAATTCAGCTTAATTACAAACAATATGTGCCTGTGAGGATTGTAAAATGTACTTCTCACAGAAGAAGCATCAGAACACTGAGATAATTCTTACAGTGAGAGATGTTGGGAAATGCAAACCCATACAATTTATAAAAGCTCGCAACTGCTGAGTCTGCAGAATTGTTAGAGTCGAGCGTACACTATCAAGAGATGAAAGAAAATGAATTGTATTTATGAGACAAGGCAGCCTCTACATACTTTCCTTGAAACTACTTGTTCATGGCCTAGAAGCCTCTGTAAATGTTGTGATAAAATAAGTGCCAGAACAGAGAGCAGTCATGCATGTGATAGGAAAATTCACTGGCATGGCAGAGGAATATATATGAGCGCTTGCATTTGTTTGTTTGCTTGCTCATACTTTTCACAGCAGAAAGAGTTATTATATTGGATGCTCTGAAACACTCCTGAAATATGCAGGATTTTGCAAAATATCATTGTAATTGTCAAGAGGAGATGTTCTGCTTTCTTTTAAGAATGATTACAGAAAATTGGTCATGGCAATTTAATATCCTGTGTTATGTGGCTTCATCTCTCCCCATTCTCTGCTAACCTGCTGGAAAGGTTGCTGTTGATTTATGCTTTTGTTTGTGAATTACACTGTAGAGTTTCAGAGGCAATAAGAGCTAGAAAATTGCTTCTTACAGTCAATGACCTCCTTGTAGTTTACTTCCTTATTTTATCATAATAGAGACATTCATTTGATGGAGATTTCCCTACCAAAGAGAAGACTCTGATCCTTGACCTTAACGAACATGTTTTCCTACCTGCTCAAAGCATTACAAGTATTTTAGTGGCAGCCAACTTTGAGCAGAGATTTAAAGATGGTTTGTTATTCAGTGATAAAAGTGCAGTCTACTAAGATAACTACTGCTGTTAAGAAAACAATGGTTTATCCTTTAGATTACAGTGCCTATCACATAAACTTTCATTTCTCTTCCCCAGCAAATTCATCTTCTAAACAGGACCAGCACTGCTTGATCATTGCTGTTAAGGCAATTTATCTGTAGTTCAGAATGAAAGTCTCTAACACGTGCCCCAAACCTGAAATCACTGGGAAGCTTCTCCTTGACTCCAGGAGGATCTGATCAATCTCTAAACGCAAGGAGCAATTATATTTTCAGATGAGGTACAGAGGGCTGCTGTCTTCTGTCAACAATGCTCATGTAAATGAGGATTAACACCACCACATTTTAGCCAATGGGATTGCTTTATGGAACCACTGAATCATTAAGGTCGGACCTTTAAGATCACTGAGTCCAGCTGTTAGCCCAGCACTGCCAAGTCCACCACTAAACCATGTCCCCAAGTGCCACATCTAAATGTTTAAATACCTCTCCAAATAGTGCTTCAACAACTTCCCTGGCCAGCCTGTTCCAGTGCTTGACAACTCTTTTCTGTGAAGAAATTTTTCCTAATATCCAGCCTAAAGTCCCCCTGGCACAATTTGAGACCATTTCCTCTCATCTATTGCTCGTTACTTGGGAGAGGAGACTGACCCTCACCTTGCTATAACCTAGGAGAATCACAGATTATCCTGAGTTGGAAGGGACCCACAGGAACCATCATGTCCAACTCCTGGCACTGCTCAGGACACCCCAAGAGTCACATCATGTGCCTGAGGGTATTGTCCAGACACCTCACGAATTGTTGCCAAGTTTGCTGCCATGACCACTTCCCTGGGGAGCCTGTTCAGTTCTCAACCATCCTCTGAGTGAAGAACTTTTTTGTAATATCCAATATAAACCTCTCCTGACTCAGCTCCAGGCCCTTCCCTAAGGAGCTGTCACTGGTAACAGAGAGCAGCAGTTGTAGGCAGTTGTAAGGAGTGACAAAATCATCCCTGAGCCTCCTTTTTCCTAGGCTAAACACCCCCAACTCCCTCAGCAGCTCCTCACAGGACTTGTGCTCCAGGATCCTTCACCAGCTCTGCTGCCCTTCCCTGGACCTGCTCCAGAATCTCAATGTTCTTCCTGAATTGAGGGCCCCAGAACTGAACACAACATTCGAGCGTGGCCTCACCAGTGCCCAGCACAGACACACAATCCCTGCTGGCCACATTATTTTGGATCCTGTCAGGTGTCATTGACCTTCTGATCATCTGGGCACATGCTGCCTCATATGTTCAGCCTCATATTGAGCAGCACCCCTGGATCCTTTTCCACTGAGCCACTTTCCAACCACTCTTCCCGCAGGTTGTATCTCTGTGCGGGGGTTGCTGTGACCCAAGAGCAGGACATTTTCTGTGAGCATAAGTGCTCATTCCTAATGACAGATGGAGTGCTGTGGTGCACAGAGAGATGTGGTCAGGCAGTTCTGGTCAAACTGGGCATCATGAATGTAGCTCAGTCATTTTGCATTAGTAATCAATTCTTCGCAAATACCACATTCCTAGAAATGCATGCAAGAAAATGAAGCCTATTACAGAAGCTTCCTTTTCTAAGCCCAGCTCAGAATTCCCTTCTTCATAAG
The DNA here is from genome assembly GCA_037834095.1 of Argya squamiceps. NCBI lineage: Eukaryota > Metazoa > Chordata > Aves > Passeriformes > Leiothrichidae > Argya > Argya squamiceps. The sequence goes on from JBBMKD010000002.1 coordinate 663,277, forward strand.
GAATCCAAATTAATAGATTGTCATTATCTGCCATTCTCTGCCCTGTAGCTCTCCAAACACCAAACTTCCCAGCCACGCCTTGGAGTTATGGTCAACCCTTTTTGACAGTGAGGTGGAAGCACCAGAGATGTAAAGCTCCCAAGTTTGTCAGAAGAGGTGGCATGAAACGACCAAGGAGAGAGGCAGATTAATACTCCCACTGAAAAAAAAAAAAATGTTTACAGAGCAGATTAAACCATTATTAGACATTCCCTGCGACAGATGGCACTGGAGAAAATCAAGCGTCATGCGTTCTGCCACTCACAGAAACACTGGCTAAATAGGATGCAGAATAGTCACTAATGAAGATAACACGTAAGAGAGCATTATACTGCTCTAAGGCTTAATTTGACTCACAGGGAGCATTTCCATCTATCCCAGATTGCTATTTCTTTTTTGCAGAATTTCTTTAATGCCTTTTTTTTTTCCTTTTAACACATTTTGTTCTGTTACCTTGATAATAGGGCAGTAAACAGCAGAATGAGATTTCTCCTAGGTTTCTTGACAAATTTCATTCCCTAAAAAAAGCAACTGAGGTTGAAAAGCCAGTTTTCTTTGTCTTCCTTTCTGTGCCACTCCAATTAGAGCCTCGCTCAGTTGATGAGTTCTTGCTTGTCTCATCTTGTTAGATGTTGCAGCCTTTATACTAAATATTTTTATATGCAGATTTTTGATGTCTCCTTAATTTGAATACCTATTGTCTCCTTGAAAATTTAATAACCTATTATTTGGTTATGTTCATGCTTGTTTTATTCAAATTCTTCCATCTTAGCTAATGTCAGGTACCATAGAAGGACAGACTACAATGAAAGTAAATGCTCAGAATATTTTTTATTTAAATAATAAGCACGAAATTGCTGCATATGAAAGTGAAAAGGGATGTCAAAAGTTCCCCTCACCCCAGACCACCAGGCAAATCTGATAAACGTGTATCAATTACTGTATAGAATAAGATATATATGCACGAGGTTGATGAGTTTACCCTCTGGTTATGACTCTGCAGCTTCAATTAGGAGCTAATCCCTCTAAGTCTAGAGCAACTGAAAAATGGCTGTGACTCAGTGAAAGCCCAATTTCAGAAATGACATTCAAAAAGTTTCAACAGAAGGAAAGAAAAATACTTGAATCACAAAGCAATTTACATTCTGGATGTTCAGGGAATGTCTTGAACAATGCAGGTTGTGATTCCTCAAATTGAATTAAAAGCACAAGTCAGGTCCCCCCGTTCAAAGGCACCATGAGATAGCCACAAGATGAGATCCCTCAAAGAGGTGACATGATCTGAGACTTCTGGATGAAGTAAGCACTTTCTACATTTCCAGATCCCACCTGGATGTGGGCTTTCAGAGAGCATGTGAAGCTACAGGCAAGAGCAACTCCTCATATTAATATAAATCAGTGAAGTGCCTCTGTAGTGGGAATAGTAACTGAAGCTTTCCTCTGACATGAAAGAAAATCCTTCTGACTTACATGGTTACTCCTTACCCAGTCTCTTTTTGAACAGCAAGGTCCCCTGTTGGGGCCAAGTGAAGATTACTGTTCTCTCAGGACTGCTACTCCAAATGAGAACCTCAAGATGATAAAAAAATGTACTAAAAAGTATAAAAAATTTTCTGAATCTTATGTCCATTTTCTACCTTAATCAAGAATTTTCCAAGAAGTCACCACACTGCCATAGAGAGTAGTGGAAAGAGCCAAAAGACCACAAAATTGAAGCTGAGTGGAATGTACAGTCCCAGGGGCATTTATGTTATTGCTGAGATACAGCTGCATCACCACCCACACGCTCACAGCAACAGACTGAAAGGCACTGGTACACCGTTTCTATTGGACCATTTTTCCAATGATTAAGTTTCCTGTTATAAAGCAGAGGAAATTATATTTACATTATCAGTAACATAATCAATTGTAGTGAACCACTGTAATATATTAGAATTTATTTCAGGACTTGCTGTTAATTACCATCCAGGAGCTTTATCATTCAGCAGAACTTGAAGGAATTTATTGCATTTGTCACAGGGCAGAGGTGAAACAGGTTTAGATCAGGAGCTGTGTCCATGGCAATAAGCAGAAATTAAATTAATTCAATCTTCAAGGTCTCTTACTGAAACAATAATACTTATGTCTGTCTTTTACCTTTTTCTTTCATCATCTACCAGCTGTTTTTACAGACACTTTCATTTCATAAACGCATTTTGTTTTTATGACTATTATTTTTTCTCTATGCTCCTGTAAACTCTAGAACACCCCAGCAATAAAGAATATTTCATTTTCAGTCTTTCTCTGAGCAGACCAAAGCCGGTCCTGAGACTTTTCTCTCCTTAAAGCCACCATTGATTACATATCCCTAAAAAGACCACCCTACTTACATTCTCCTGTAGTGCATTGTTGTCCAGGTCAATTAAAACTGGCATCACATGATCTTGAAATTTATATGATTTGGGCATTTTCCTGCCACTTCAAGAGATATCGAAAATCTTATTTTTAATTTTCTTTCATTGCTCTTTTTGTCTTTATTCAGCTAAATCATAGGACAGACAGAAGCGTTTTATATTCTCAGCATAAACCTCCCCTTTATTCCAATGAGGCAGTCTGTTTTCCAAGGAGAGGAAATGCACATTTCTGTGAGGTACTGCAGCCAAGCTCCTACAATGCAAAATATTAGGACATGCACAGCATTTTGTAAAATATGGCATACATTTCTGTTTCTCATAAACAGACTCTAATTCGCCTCACTCGCAACCCATGGACAGTAGGTGTCTGGGCTTTCAGGAAAAACAAGAAAAATGCAATCTGGATAGGTTTTAAATGGAACTTGGTTTAGTTCAGCTGAGAGCAGCCTGGAAGAAGGGAAGGAAGCTGAGCAGTGTTCAAAGGATACAGGCTACTTTTTTGGAGAAATTTTTTTTTTGTCAAACACAGAAGACTCTTGCTGAAAACAGACAGAAACCAGTTTTCCCCTGCAGCAGGCAGAGATATGTACACATGTGATACATTCTGACAAACTCTTGAGAGCTCACTGCTGTCTAGGGAAGGTCATCTCCCCCCAGCATGATCCCCACAGCTTTCAGCTGCATTGCTGCTACTTTTGTGAGGGATCATAACCCCAACTTTCACTGCACACCGCAAGGAAAACTCTCACAGTCCCTCCAGCACACTTCATTCCTCATCCAGGCTACAAGTAAAACAAAGATATTCTTTTTTTCAGTCTTGTCCCTTTCACTCTTTTCTCCTGAGAGGGGGATTTCCTGTCCCAGAGGGTAAATTTCACTTAATAATAATACAGAGTTCAAGGCTGCTTGGGTCACACGCAGTCAGGAGCAGATGGAGCATGTTGTGCCCTGGCTTCCCACCAACACAAATTTAGGTCTCACATCTGCCATCCCATCTCTGACAACACGTGCTCCAATCCTCCTTCCCGGCTTCTCCATCCCAATGGCTGAATCCCCTTCTCCCATTCCTAAAATGACAGAAAAGTAGGGGCTGCCACAGCAAAGCATAAAGATGTTTCGCCAGCTTTATGCCAAGAGCAAGATTCCCCAGTCAGCAGTTTTGCCTGTTGCAGGGTCACTTCATGCTGCTCCAAAAGCATCAAGAGGCCACAGAAGATCTGAAATTCAGGCCTTCTGTGGCTGTATGACAGCAGGAATTTAGAAGGTTGTATTAAATTTACTGCAGCATGGATGCTTTATGACATCCAGTAAACTGCACATAAAAACACACTCAGAAACATGAACTTCAGCTTATCTCTCTCGGCCTGCATTCCTCTCAAGACAACAGAAAAGAACAATTTCCTCCAGGAAAGGGTTCAGAATTGCATTTTAATTAAAGCTACTCTGGCGACTCTTCATTTTAGCCACCCTCTTCCAACTCAATGAGCAAGAAAACCCAGGGAGAGCAGTTTTCTCTGAGTAAGCTGCTGAGAATAACCTCTCCCACCCCACATCTACACCACAGCATGATGGAAGCTGTGTTCCAAAACACCTGTGGGACCTGTGCCTTTGAGTCCAGTACTTCTAATATTACTTTACATCACTGTATCAGTGTCACTAGAAGAGGCAATTCCTTTTGGATTTCTCTTGGCCTTCCGAAGTTGTCAACCACCTTAAGCCCCTGATTTTTTAATATTGCCAGTAACAGTTAAATATAAATCTTTCTTTATTCCCAATCCACGCAAATAGCAGTTTATGGATTGTGTATATGCTGTGAGGGGCTGATTGCAGGGGCAGTGGCTATCGATGCCAATGCTTCTTGGAACCCACTGCACCATGCAAGTTCAGGGAATTTTCTTGTTTGGGGTTTTTAGTTTTTGTTGTTTACTTGGTTTCGGGTTTGTTTCAGCTTTTTTTACTGTAAAATGGCAGAAGAATTATAATAATACCATTTTCCCACTTCTCTTACACAGGAGAGAAGAAACTTGGCAGTTGCTATGTGATATTAATTTGATATTAGTATTAGTGAATGAAAACACTACTAAAAAGATCATTTACACTTTTAGAGATTAATGGGATTTCTTGATGCATATTTAGTTTCTGTCATCATAGCCTAATTACCAAAACTTCTTTTTATTAATGAACAGCACAGAAATGTTCAAAAATAAACAGGTTTTTTTTAATCTCACTTCAAGTCCTAAATCACTGAAGACAAGAAGAGAGAAAGACCTGGGGACTTCGTGTGGAGCCTTGTATAGCTTTTTAGACATTATATTCTTATTATATAGCGGAACTTAATAAACTTACTTTTATTTAGACGAATCTGTTCTTCCTGAGAACATAAGTCTCCTCTTCTTTAAGAAAGGGGCAAAAAACCCCAGACATTGTAAAAAAGGTTAATCTAGAAGAAATAATGCATCTGGTGGGTTTAGTTGAGTGAAACACTTGTTTCTAAACCTTTTTTCCAGTTGCAAGGATATGTTGCAGTACCCCTGTTGAACCACAAACTCAGGAGAAGGAAACTCCTCCTGGTAGACCAATCCTATAATGAAATTTCAGAACACCAAGGTGCTGTTCAGACACTTTCCACCTTCATGAGAAATGTGTCCATCTGACTGCCCAGAAGACAGGTAAGGGAATTTTCTCCTGGGACCACAGCATCTGAGTGTTAAAATTTATAAGTCAGTTTATGACTCTGAAGGCAACAAGGTGTCCCTGGCAAACTGCTACTTCCTACAAAACAGAAAATTTTGTAGGTAACTGGCTTCAGACTCAGCTCCTAAATATGCCTTCTTCCCAATGATGCAATACTCCAAGGCACAGAGGAATTAAATCAGGACAATTATGGAATATAATAACAGTAATAAACATTACCCAAAATGAAAAAGGTAAGTCTCCAAGGACACTTCTTACCACCACAACAAGCATGCCCATGGATTTTGTTAAGACCGCTACGCAGGGGATTTGCTTTTAGGTCAACAATGGCACTGAACTCTTGAAAACAGGACAAAAAACCCCTATAATTAAACCAGAAGCATCATGAAAACCACAGCAATGAGACGTAAAGAAATATTTCAGAATTATAAAGAACTGTCATATTCTTGCTGCTGAGGGACTTTGCAAACCCGGCATCCAAGTTGGAACTGAAAACATGAACTCCAAGGACTTGTGCTTTTTTCCAAATCTACTTGAAAACCACACTCAGATTGAAACCTAATGGGTCTTTAATAATCTATCATGACCAGAACCAGGAAAATCACAGATTGCAAAGGACAGTACTGCTAAAGGTTCCAGGAGTGTGGAACCTTCTCAAAACACCACTGAAGGGAAATGTGTTTTGCCAGTTCTGGCATTAATTTGCCTGTCCTGTTTCGTTTTGAAGACTCTTGCTACAATAAAAGCAAAGCAAAATGAAGAAAAAGTTTTAGGGCAGAACATTTCTACTACAGGACATACCAACTCTTGAGTTTGCATACATCCTACTGCATGCAGTTAACATGCAAATTTACTCACTCATAATCAATGAGGTACCAGCTCTTACATACTGTAGAACTTTGAAATGGAATAAAAATGTACTCAGACACCCTAGCCACAAGATTCGCTACCTTACAGAACACAGATTTCTGTCCAGTAACAAGTCCTGAAAAAAAAACATCCCTCCAACATCACAGGAAAATACTGATGCTTATTTTTACTTGGGGAGGAGTGAGTGTCTGCCCCTTGTGTAAAGTGGGAGCATTCTACACCATTTTCCTAAGCCCATGTGCTGATTGCTTGTTTTTGTAAATGCTGTGGACGGTTACACACGAACATTTACCAAAAATCTATTCCTTCTGTTGCTGTGCCCTTACCTCATGTGCTCTTCATTGAAACATGCTATGAGCAGTCAAAGAAGAGACATGATTTGTCCTTGACAGACCTCCATATCAGCAGCTTATTCTCAGTTTCTACGTATATACATATGGATCATTTAAATTTACAGCATCTTCTTTGCTTTTTTGTAATTAGGCTGCCTGCTTAATATTTCCTGAAACTCTCTGCATTCCATCTGTCATTGGAAATAAGGCTTATTTTGTGCCTTCTCGAAGTTGTCTGGGATTTTACCCAATTTTAAGCACAGACATTTCTTTAGTTAGTCCTGAAATGCCCTAGAGAAAAATTCATCAGATCCTGTTGACCTGAAAGCATCCAATTGATGTAAAAGTTCTTTGACCTGTTCTTTCTCTTCCGTCCCCTGTTGTGTTTTAATGATTGTATTAAAAATAATTGAAATAATTACAAATAATTAACCTTTTATGGGAAAACTGAAAGAGAATAGGCTGCTAACATTTGATATTTTCAGTTGTTTACTCACCTTCCTCATGAACTCATTCTCTACAAGTTAAGCAATAATTTAAATCTTCCCTTAAATTGTACAGACACAGATTGTCATAAGGATAAGGCTTCTATTCCCCAACACAAATTTAGCCTCTATTTTCTGCCCCCTACTTGCCCTCCCTCACACACTTTTACTCCTTCCCACGCTTCTTTGGCCTCCCACCACTTTTACAACTCCTTTTTTTTTTATGGCCACATGTTGCTTTCCAGGTTCCAAACCCTTTTAAAATTTCTTATGGCCTCTAACTCCACTTCACCCTATTGCTCACCCATGCCTTGCATTACCTACCCCTCCTGTGCCTTATTCTTGCCTACATCACCCTTTTTCCTTGCCAACCTGACCATTACCTCATCCCCCCTGACCCTACCTTATCCTTCCCTCCCCTCCCTTTGCCAATTCTTCCCTTTTCCACCCCTCTGTGCAGAATATGGAATCCTTGGCTGTACCATTCCATATATACCTGGGTATGATAAAAAATCTAGCAACTTCCCCCCGCAAAAGAAATTTGGCCACTGAATCCCCTGTAAACATTGCCGCAATCCTTTTATAGCGGCTTTTCCACGAACATTAACTTTTTGGAGTTGATTATGCCGGAATACTTCTCAAGGCTACTTTTCCACCTTTTAAAATAGTGGAGTGTCAACTGCTAAAAACCTTTGTGGGATACCAGCTACTGCCTCCTGAAAATCATCATGCATCTCTTTCCCAGTGCCTCAGACAAGTGTGTAGGATTACCACCACTGCTCTCAGAAACAGGCCTGGGCCCTGCATATTTATATAAAATGGTACAGAAATCTCAGGCTTTGCCATTTTAGGCAGCGCCAACTCTGCTCAGAGTTCCATGCTGACAATTCAATAATCTGCCTTGGGTTCTGCCACATTTGATTGTAGTGAATATCTCAAGTTCTATAATTTACCTACCTTAGTTCTCGCTTGTATGACACTAGACTATCACTTAAATAGAGGAAGGAAGACAAAATATTTCATTATTAGCATCAGATAAGAAAAAGTATAAAATCCCTATATTCAGCACAAAATGAATTCTTACTTTTGATAAAGCCCTTGCCTGTACTCATTACAAGATGCTCTTCATTTCATTCTGCTTAACTTCACAGCCATAAAGTAAAATATTTAGTGATATTAACACATCATTAGGACAACCTTTTTAACCTCTTTTCTCTAAAAATTAATGCAAGGGGTGGAAATACAAATATTTCCTACCCGGGCAGAAAGAAGCACAACACTGTGGTGGTGAGAATTTCCTTCCTTTCCTTCCTTATCTCCCCAGAGGAATTATTACCATTTGTACTGTGCTGCTCCTGATCTACAGTTTGAAACACATCAGTGGCACAGAGAGAAGCAATGTAACAACTTCCTAGATTACACAGAGGAGCGATTAGCCCTAAAGCAGATCAATAACATCAATGGTTTTAGCACCAGGATAAATAAAACCTGATATTGATAACAGGTTAATTGTGTTTCAAGCTGCTCATGCCAGTGATAAAAATTTGATAAGACTGGAGATTTCAAAGCCTTGTTGCACTTGGTTCTGGTTCTCTCTTTTTTTTTTTAATGACTAAACCAGAGGTTTAAACTCAGACCATAACTCAATTATGCTGAGAGAGACATAAGAACAAGAAAATAAAATCACAGAATTTAATCTTATGAAGTGTGGTCCTGACTCTGCTTCAGGAACAGCTCAGTGTGTCACTGTGCAAGTATGAGATGAACTGCAGGAGGCTGCTCTGCTTTGCCACTCACATTTTAATGAAGGTTTTTCAGTTCAAACCAGAATTTTCTCAGAAAGGGCCCAGATTCTGACCTCCACAAAGCTTAGTCTGTACCTCGGTGACCTTCAGCACCTGACAGGGGATTGCTCAGTATTTTCTAACAAATCCTGTAAATGTTGGGAACAAGACCTTTTCCCCCTATAGCTACACTTAACTGCTCCCAGGTAAAATTGCACCTTACTGAATGATCAAGTCACAAAAACGCAATACAGATGTAAGTAACAGATACTCCCTTTGCCACAGGATATTGAAATGAACATTTTCTTCTCTCAGATTTTCCCTGCATTACAGAAAGCCTCTTAAAAATATATATGCTTGGAATATTAGCACTCAACTTTTTGCACAGTTAAGTAAAAGTAGTAAAATCTCATTCACACTTGAACTGCTTTGTATTTTCCAACCGTTTGAAATGCTTCTGGTAGCAGTGTGTAACAGAGAGGGGCATGTTATAAATGAGCTACATGAAGTAAAAATTATTATTTTTATGTTGAACATGATTTTTCTCATTTAAATCATCATTGGATTCAAGGTGACTCAATCATGCGCTGAACCCAGGGTAGTTCAGGAGTGAAATTTAATCATAGACATATCTCCTGAGAATCTAAACATAATCTGATTGTGATCATATGGAAGTAGTCACTTAGAGAAACAACCTTCATTTCAGCCTTTAATTCCCCTCAGAGTTTCCTTTTTTTTGCCCCAAACTCTGCTTGCTAACTGAAATTTCTCTTGCCCTGTAGTGTGTTGCTCTTGCTGACTGGAATATCAGTTATATCAGAGTTATCAGAGTTATATCTATATGTGGCTGTAGTTACATACATATTCACCTCACTGTTCACTTAAGGTTTCCCATTTACCGATTAACTCTGGGAAGGAACTCTGGTGATTACATGCTCAAATTCCACTGATTACATGCCCAAATTCCACTGATTTCCAGAACTATCACTTTTTCCCCTCCATAGAAATTAACTAGCTAACAATTGCAAATTAGAAAAAAAATTTGCCAGTGTAGATGCCCAACAAATTATTTCAATATTAGTTAAGAAGCCTCTTATAAAACTCACTGCAAAAGAAGAAAAATACATATCAATAGCATGCCTCCTATATTGCCTTATTTCCTAAATAAGCAATAAGGCTAATTAAAATTCTACTCCATTTCAAAGGAAGAAAAGGACCTCATTATGATTCAGTTTTCCTCATCTCTAAGTAAACGATTATAAAATGCAAATATTTGCCCATTTATGCATGAAGCAATCACCGTTCCTCTTTACAAAATAAATAGGTGTGGAAGTCAGCTTTAGCAATACCCCTGGACTTTGTGAGAACCACATCTGGCCACGCCAGCAGACAAAGGGCCAGGAGCATCAACAGATCTGCAGTTTTGCTGCTGACAAAATTAAATCCAGTTTCTGCAGTATACTTATTCCACAAATACTGATCAGAATTGGAAGTCTTTCACCACAGATTTTATTTATTTCTATTCTAAAGCTTGCTCTTTAACTATATAACACTGGGGTACCTTTTAGCAACCTCCACGCTGTACTGTTTAATGTCACAAAAACGTTGCAGATACTGAGGAACAATATTTCAAAACAGGTGAACTGACCTTTACAGCCTTCCTGGGGATTCCAGTCATATTTGTCTCAGACAGAAATTGTATTTTGTTCTGGATTTTATTTGATAAAGGAAGGTTAAGCAAATACAAACAGCCGGAGCAACAACTGCTCGCTCACGTCAAGATACGAGCGCCAAACATCCCAGATATATTGTTGGCATATTCCCAACATTTCCACACATACTAACATGCAGCTTGTCTCTTATCAGTGTAAGTTTCCATGTTTACAAAATGTGCTTGTTGCTGCTTTGGAGTTGTATTTTCCTACTGGTCAAGAAAATAGGCCAAAAAAGTGGTGATGAAATTTACACATGGGGCAGATTGTCTCAAATGAATGCTGCATATTACCTGCAATATCTTTATAACAAATGCAGCAAAAAAGTCACTTCTCTTATTTAAATAAAATTTGCTATATTAAGGTCCTTCCACAGTGCCAGAATAGCGCCTTATGGAAACATTCACTAGGCTTTTTTAATTAATTATGTGAGTAATCACTCTGTAGGAAGAGAGACAGAAACCTTAGCATCCTTGGAGTAAAAATTCTGAGCCTACCCAGTGAAGCTGGTGGAAACTTCCCAGCTTCCAAGCAGGAGCTTGTATTTCAGAGTCATTTGCAAATGCAGATGTAAACTGAAACTGATTAATCCCAGCAGTAAGAAGAAGGATGAAAAGACCTGCAGCAAGATGAAAGAGAAAGAATAGGACATAGATCAATAAACCGAGCACTTTAATTGGACTGAGCTATTTGCAGGGAATATTTCAGAAGAATGAGATATCATTAGTTATTAACCAACACATTTACCAATTATAAGCCATTACTGGGAAGCATTTAAAAGTGGTACCTAGTTATATTTTCCACTGAACCCGGTCATGAGGAGAAGCCTTTATCTTCCAAGTGATAATGCACAAAAACCCATCACCCAATCATGTGGAGGACCCAGTGACCACGATCACGTATTTATTGCTGGTCAGAAGATAGTTAATGGTTCAGGATGTACAAACTGCTCATAAAACTTTAATGTACACTTGCTGTGTTGAGGTCGATCCTGGAAGAATCTCATCTCAAAAAGCCTCTTGTTACATCTTAACCACTTCAAATACATACTTGAATTTTCACTTGAAATGCATACACACACATACATATGAATTGCATTTATGAGCCACATATCTTATAAAATGTTTCTCAAATACAAAATAATTATATAAGGGATTAAAAGAAAACCAGTTATGTTCGTTAACCAGAAAAAGGACCAACAAATTACAAGAGAAAGTCAAGAGCTACAAAAAAAAAAAACACTACAAAAAGGAGTAGGATGCCTACATAAGCCTATTTATGGAAGTTTTTGAAGGATATACAAGGAACTTAAGAAAGGTCCTATATGGACTGAACATCAAGAAATGCTCCTGGCAGTGAAAATGCAGGCTAAAGAGCAAGAAGTATTTCTGACAGAAAAATTTTAGTTAGTGAATCAAGCTTCCAGAAGAAGTGCTTCAGCTGGAGCCCCGAGAACTACTCAAGGCAAGGCAGGACACACAACATTTTCAGAACCTTGAGGTTTACATTAATTGTCTAGATGCAAACTAGACTCTGGTTGACACGAGAAAAAACTGTCTCCTTTTCCTAGTTTTTGGTCAGACACATCTGAAACTACCAGTGTTATCCTATGGACTTGTCCAGATGACTTTTTTTTCTTAACATTCATTTCCATTAGGAAAAAAAAGTTTTATCTCCAATTACTTTACAATCCATTAAAAGACTGCAAGAAAAGGCATTCATAAAAGTAAAAAATTAGGATTTCTAACAAAGGCAGAAATAAAGCAGTATGCATTTCTCTATAATTAAAATTTCTGCCCTCATCACAGAAGTCACTAGCTTTATACAAATCTCATCAGAATAGTCATCTTGTTTGCAACTAGCTGTGAGACAGAACTCATCTGCAGTAAAATCCTTTCAAATCAGTTTTGAAAGCATCCTTTAAAAGAAATCCTATTGTTCCTCTTTCCTATTTTACCACAGATATTGTTATAATGGTTTCTAGTGATACCTGTCAGATGTAGAATTAAAAACCTCAGATATATTAAAGAAATTAAACATTATAGGCGTTATTAAAAAAAAATAATAATCTTGTGGCTCCTGGCTACGATTGCCAGGAGAGTTATTGGTGTATGGAGCAGGTGAGTGGAGCAGAAGGCTCAGCTGCCTGGAGAACAGCAAAGCACACAGATCTGCTGCCCCTCAAGTGTCTATCCCAGCTGTACAGAGAAACAGCCATTTAGTGAATAAATGAAGCAGCGAAATTATGAGAGCAGGGAGGGAGTCCCCTAAGGATGCCAATTTTCATGGACTGTGTAAAGCACTTCAGGCATTCCCCACTGTCTGTGAGAGCATGTTTAATACAGCACACACAAGTCAGCACCTAAACCAGAGCAACTCCAAACTCACTCTGGCAGCAAAAGATGCCTAACCTGCATTGACACCAGTATAAACCTAGAGTATGGGTTTGCCTTCTAATTATAACAGATTCTTCCAAATTTCTCCCTTTTCCCATTCCATCCCATTCTTTTAAAGCAGCCTCAAAACCCAGCTAAAAGTTGGAGCTCCTAACAGAGCCATTACTTGTTCACTCTTGGCTTTGGGGATGTCAAGCTGCAGTTATTGCTGGAGGACTAACAGTGGCTAAAACTTTTGGAATACCTTTGTTTTGGTTCACTGCAGCATGCAAATCAAAAATTGTTGTGAACAGCTTGCATGTTGTTTACTCTCCAGCACTATTCTAGCTCCATTTTAACAAGCTTAAACTCAAAATAGACACTCAGGGATAGTTTAGACACCCTGGACCCCACCATTTTTGTTACTGAGAAATAAGTGTCTATATGGACCTGTGCGTTCCAGGTCTCATCTGTGATGATGATGTAGAGATAGGGAGATTATCTCATCCTACAGCAAATGCAGTTTTCTGTTGGATAAGATATTATTATTGTTATCCTACAGCAAATTATTCTGCATCATTGCAGCAATCCTAGCATGGCAGGGGATGAACTGCTTTCAAAATCCTGAGGTGTCTGAGTCCCAACAGGACAGGCTTTAGGAACAAAATGCAGAAGAGTGACTTCTCACAGAAAAATCTGAGATGCTTCCTGCTTAGAGATCTACACCTTTCAGGATGGAGCACAGACCATTCCAAAAACCCCCAGTTCCTCAGGGCTGAAAACTCAGCACTGATTTCTAGTTCCCTGTTGTCTCAACCCTTTCACCACGTTAATCTGGAGCAACACTGGGATAACAATCTTTTTCTGCCTTCTCTGCCAACTGCAGTCGTGCTGAAGACTCTCTGCATATGTTCTGTAGATGTCTCTGACAATACCCATTCTCTCCTACAGCACATCATCTGCGTGCAGCCAGAGCTCACAGTCTCTTCCAGGAGGGTTTTGCACTCCACATTGGCAAATATATAGGAATTAAATTCTGTAGAACATTTCAGACTGCTCCACAACTCCTCCAGTTTCCAGTGCAGCACCAGCACATTATGCACATGGAAATACAAAGTAGCAAATTTAAGCTCTTTAAAATATACTGATTACTTTTACCAGAGTCTTTCTATTATTAAGCAGCTTAACTCTGACAATGTTTTTTCTCTTTACATTATTTACATGTTTATGTTTTAAAGTTCTGCTTGATATAGCTGCATAACATACTTACAGAACATAAAAGATATAAAAACCCCTACTGAAAAATGACCTTAAGGGATCAGACATGAGGATTTTTGAAATATACCCATACTTCAACCATCTTTAATAAATTCGGCCACTTTCCCCTTCCTCCCCAGAAAAAAAAGCACAGTTACACTTTTAGATCAAATTTTCCTCAGGACTGCACATCACTGAAACATATAAATGAAACAGGCTGAAAAATGTGGCATTTTCTGGTTCACCTCCTATGCATTTAAAATTTTCCATCCAACATATGTGCAGAATTAATACTTGCACACAGAAATCATTTCATTTCAAATTAGTGGTGCAAAAACTGAAGAAACAAAGAGTCATTCCTATTCAGGACCTCGCAGGAAAAAAGTCAAGAACAAAGAGTTAATTTTCTGTTCACTTGCAATTCCAGCCAGATGACCTTTTTGCCTCAATTCTCCAGCAACAAAAAGCAGTTTCTTCCTGCTGATTTTCTGAAGTTTTTTGGGTTCCTGACTTCTTCCATCAGCAGGCAGCTGCACGTCCAGCTACAGCTCTCTTAACACTGTTAGGCTTAATTAAGCAGCACAGTCTCCAAGTTGCTCCTAAATTTAATCCTACCATGAATGTAATGGAGTGTTCTGGTTTCTCCCATCTCACATCAGCTCCTTCTTGGTTCCTCTTTTCTACTTTGTATTATTGCATAAATTCTTAATGATTTATTTCTTTGCTGTATTATGTGCCCCTGTGAGCTGTCACACTAAGCTCTTGTCTCTCCCATCTACAAGAAGTTCAAATCCAACTTCCCAGGTGATTACTTGTGACATCCAGCTTTCCTGAACTGTATTACAACAACTGTCTGCAAAAGGATCCCACTCAATCTAAATATCAAATAGTATTTCTGCTTCCACCTTTGTACATACCACTTCTGGAAGGCAGCTGGAGACAAAATAATTAGAGGCAGAGAGAGCAGAAGAACTTGAGGAGAATCACAACAGCTCCATTAGGAGGGCAGTCAGTACTCCAGTGCTAGTCAATAACTCTGTGAATAATTATTTTCAGTCAAATTGCCGTCACACAGTGAGCATGATTTATCTAAATTATTCAACATGGACAGGACAGATCACACAGTGCAGTGATGAAACAGGAGAATCAAAGAGCCTATTTTTCCAGGAGACTACCGCTAGTGATGCTCTTGCTTCATAAAAAGTAGCTAGAAAATAGTGGGTTGCAGCAATCTTCAAGAGCTCAATCTGCATCAAATATTTCTAATGACTTAATTTCCAGCCTTAATTTCCAGCAGTGCCATAACATATACCCACAGAAACATCAGCTCTCCTACCTTGCTATGGTTTCATTATCCAGCAAAGGCTCTTTGTTACAAAGGAATAAAGGTGGGAGTGAGTAGAAGCGTGCAACTAATATCTCAGGATAGATAATTAAAGACTAACAAGAATTTTTTTTCCTCATAAATTGTCACTGGTGTTGCAAAACATGCTGCTGCTAAGGTGTTTTACAGGATGAGGTAGAACTGGAGGTGGCTGGCAATAGCACGTGGCTGCTATTGCACTGTCTGATAGGGTAAAATTCCCTGATTGGAGCCCTCTAAACTTTTATATTTAACATAAACCTCAACAGAAAAAAAAAAAATCTACATCTTCAAATCTGAATTGCTTGTCTTGCTCTGCAACTGGCAGGATTGCCAGGGAGAGAAACAGAATCTGATCAGGGCAGAAGAAAGAAACAATTCATGGTAATTCCACCTTCCACACTGGTTCATTTCTTAAACTGTCTTTTCACAAAAAATACCCTTCACAAATGCTGCCAGGGCAGATCTCACTACAAGCATAAAGACAAAGCAGATTCAGGAGAGAGTGCAAAGGGTTCCTGCACAGTCCTCTACCTTAGATTTGCCTTTCATTTTTTTGTCAGAAAAAATTATTCATTTTTTTACCCCTTTGCCATTTCCTTGGCAGCTTACATCAGCTCGTATTAGCCTTACAGCTTTCTTTTTTTTTTTTCTTCTTTGCATTGCATTTTGGGCATTCCCACTGCTTTAACACAGCACTATACTTTCTCCAGTGGGGAAATCCGGAAAGAAAGGACCCAAATAAACACCCAAAAAAGTCCAGAGCCTAAATTTCCTGGGAGCTGTGCTCTAGGAAAAGAGTTGGAGGTGCCTCCAGAAGAAGATCTGAAGGAAGCAGCCTTTGTGACCTTACAAATGCTAAAGGGAGGAACTGTTGGACCTTGTGGCAAGGAGTCGGTGTGGAGGTGTACTGTTCAAATACTGGAAATCCCAACCTTCTGTCAGCCCTCTGGCTTGAATTTTAATTGCAGAGTGGCCCCAAAAGGAACAAGCATTAATTTATACTAATTATTATTAAATTTATTATTGTTATAAAATTATAATTATATTAATTAATATCCCATGCAGGCAGCAATCCACTGTTCATTCCTCAAACACACAGCTCTGGAGGGTGCATCTCTAGCAAAGGGTACAAAGCCATGAAGTCCCAGTAGAAAAGGAGAGTTTTACACACACAAATTATTTACTAGAAGGTAGAAGTAGAGTTTGACTTTGACATTTCAAGGGGACACAAGCTGACGCAGCAAAAATCTATTTTTACAGACTTCCAAGCTGACACTGAGCAAGAGGTGAATGGAGGGAGGTGGAACAAGACCACACATCTTTCTGCCCTGCCCTCCTCCTTCCATCCCACAAAGAGGGTTCTGAAACCTTTTCCTATTTTGTTTCTTTGCACAGGGGAAACCAAAGCTCAAAGGGAAGCTGAAAGCACACTGCTGTTCTTCCCCAACCACAGCTAATACACCCCTGCTGTACGTAAAGAAAACTTGTATTTAGCTAAAAGATCCCCATCTCAAAGATTTATTTTCAATATAAGGACAATATAAATAGTGAGGATTTTGTTTTAACAAAATGCTAACACTGAGGCTTTGTGTTAGTGCATAAAACCAATGAAAATATCAGTAGTTTTACCAAATAAAACAGGGGCTGTGCAACAAAGCACTCAGAAGCATTGATGTAAGAAAAAAGTTCAAATGTTTAGGAAAGAAGGAAAGTTATTTAAGACAGCAAGGAGTGCTACAGCTGTGTGAAGGTCAGTGGGCACTGCAGGTGGTATCTGAGATGGCTTTACCCAGGTCTCACAGACACACTTCACCTTGGGCTTTAGTGGCAAGGTTTCAGAGGCAACTCAACCCCATCATCTGTTCTATATTATCCCTTCCATTTGATTCACGTTGCTCCCACTGTTTGCAACACTGCTTGAAGATGGTGTGAAGGACAAATAAAATAAATTAGTGAATCTGGAGAACACAATCCTTATTTAACCACCTGACATCTCAGAAATGTGGGAGGCTGAGAAGACAGACTGACCCAAACTAGAAAGAAACATTACCCAGTTAAACTAACCTTTCCCTGCTTTGCTATAAATACCACAGCCTCTAGTATGTATTTCAAACTATTTTCAAGCAGTTTTGGAATTATGAATCAAATAGGTTAATAAAAAATTAGACATTCACGCAGAAGCCAAGTGTTAGACAAAGAGAGCCCCATAACAAACAAAACTTAAGGTATGGCATAAATCCTTGTCTTGACTTTTTATCCTTGACACCATGCAATGCCATCCTTGCCATTAATGCCAACTGGAAGATTCCTATGCCAGCAAATATAAAGTTTTCTGCATTTCCATAATTTGTGAATAATAACCAAAGATTATATGTGCCTTCATTTTTTTTTCCACCCATGTTTGCCTACCCTCCTCTTACATCTCCCTGTGGCTTTTGCTGCTACACATTCCTCATGGCTAATGGGGAAAGCAAAACATTCCCTTCATAGCCCATATAAATGTAAACAAAGGCAGCAGCTGAAGGTATGGCCAGGTTTCTGCTTTGCACTGACTCACACTCATGTCACACAAAGGGCTGGTCACCATGGCAATGAGATGCCAGCACCCATTTCCCACAAACTTCCATGAACATTTAAGGATGGACAGAAAAGTTCACAAATTACTTGAACATTTTGCTTCTTTTTCTTCTCATGAGCTGTTACAAACACCTTGCTATTTTCTTAGTCATTCATTAGTCATAATTATTTTTGGATTAATCTTAACAAAGATATTATTATTATTAAGGCACTTGAATTAGAGCCACAACACAATGTTCAGAAGTAAGGGACAAGGTCACATTGCACAAGACACTGAAAATAAAATACAGATCAGAAATATGGTTATGGCCCCAGTAATTTGGCAAGTATCAGAAATTAATCATCAAAAATGCTACTGGAGAACACCACACATTGGAATTTAATGATTTAGTGCCGTTGTGATTTAGTGCCATTGGAACTGAATGTCACAATTCAGTTCTGTCTTCAGAAGAAATGGGGGCGTATTTTGTGTGCAGACCTGGTGGCAACTATTCTGTAATTTTTGTCTCAAACTCCCATTCAACAAAAGGAGAAACAATTTTCTAGAATTACTACCAAAAGCCAGTACAATATGTATATAAGCATCACTAAAGCCCCCTTTTTTTAATTAACTCATAACTGGCAGCACAATAAAACGTAAGTTATGATGTCATCATAACTCAGCAAAAACTACAAAATCACAGCTTTGGTAAAAGCATTTTCATTGTGACACTGCTAATGTCTTCTTTATTTAAGAGAAGATCTAATAACTTTTTTAATTTGTACATAGTTCAAGTATTAAGTGATACAAACTTTCTAATAAAAGTTTTTCCTTTTCTCACTAAACACAAGGCTTCTGCCTCTCCCACACCCCAAACTTAAGGCAAATAACTTTACCATACTTTCAATATTTGCTGTTAAATTAAATGGAAATAAAACCCCGAGTGTCTGCACTAGTTCCAAAAGATGATATTGTAACCTTTACAAAAGAACTACAAAAGCAAAGAAAGAAAATGTTTCAGCCATCTTGTGCCTCAGCATTATTGAATGCATAATCAGTTTCCAGGTCTTTCTGACAGAAAAATCCAAGAGGTAAATTCAATCTCACTCTGCCTTTTAGCCTAAATCCTTACATTTACTGCACCTAAGTACAGAAGGCATCTTCCAGCCAAAATTCCATCCCCAACAAGCCAGCTCACTGCCTGAGAGCTGACAGAGCTATTTTTATAAAATCTTTAGAGCTTGCCACAATCAAAAGTCATTCCACAGCACAAAAGCCAACAGAAGACCAAATTTCCCACTCCTCCATGGGCTGCCCAACCTTGCTCACGCCCACTTTGATGGTTTAGCAGCATTTGAGGCTCCATCTAGAAAAGGAGGATCCTTTTCCCCCCGAACTGTGTCCAATGGATAGAAGTAGAGACAAGTCAGATATGTCATTGCATCAAGACATTCAATCTCTAAAGAGATTTTTAGGCTTCACAGTGACCCAGACATATATTTAGATCCTCTATACATGGCATGTGTGTGCACACACATATCCCAGAATTAAAACAAATCCTGTTTCTCACTGTGCAGAGTTTCTAAATGTCCACACACACAGCAGTGTTGTACCCAAGATGATTTCAGGGTATAAACAAGCCAAGGACTGGAGGGAGAGGTGATATGTCCAACTGCTATTTTCAGAAAGAAACAGATCATCTTTTGGACACTGGAGCTTTCTTTGATCTGAGCAAGAAACAAAAAAAAAAAACCTTTAAAGCTAAAACAGATGAAGAACAATTGCTCAGAGTTTAAAGCTGATTACACTAATCAATAGCAGTCTAAAAAGAGATCGCTCCTTCCTACAGATATTGCTGCATTGGCAGGGTGGAATGTCCCAAATTGCTCCCATCTACCACTGTGCCCAGTCCCACAAGGACACCATGAGGGCAGGAGCATTCCAGCTACATCTTTTTCCACAAACAGCTCTGAAAAACAGCGCAGACACAGCTCTAGACCATGTTTCTCTAATTAATTTTCATTTCAGGTCTAATTCTGTTTTGTGCCATGATCTGCATTAACGTGCAGGGGATTCAGGTCCAGAAAATGTCAGTTGTAAAGGCAATATTTGTTTTACAGGAAAACAAGCACATAAATTCTTTAAATAATAACATGATTGTTTTTAGGTCAAGTTTTATTGCAGTGGAAACTTTACCTTTATCAGAAGTTTTGTAACTGCTTTTCTGTTGCCTGCATTACGTCTTGACAAGATAATTGTTGGCAAGACACAAGCAAGCAGAAAACAAGGCATCAGACAGACAAGACATCCCTCACCAAATTAAATCAATGTCTCTTTCCAGCTTAGTTTGTCTAGGGAAAAAACAACAACAGAAAATTAAGGAGGATATGGCTCATTTTAGCCAGAATGTTTTGGACACATTCTTAATTATTTTGAGGTGTGTGTGCACATACTCCATCCCCTCAGTATCAACGCTTCATGAGCATTTTTATACATTTGCTTTACGATAGCCCAGATATTAGTAATACTAATAAATGTTGATACAATTCAGATCCATTCTGAACTGGCTACAAAATCACTTGAACAAATGCGAAGTCATTAAGAGACACAATCTGTTCTTTTTCCAAGAGAGTGAAAATTTATTTTCTCAGCCCTTCGTTAATATAATCTATTTTTTGCTCTCCTGAAAATTGAAGTTTCAGCTCTGGGTTATTTATTAACAGTAGAAACAAATTTTTAAAGGGCTATTTTCCCTATTGCAAAATCAAACTCTGGGCAATTCAAAGCACTACTGCTATAAAATTTCTATTAAAAAAAAATTTTTTTTCTTCAAAACTCAGGGGGGTTTTTGCATATTTCATAGACCATAATTAAGTAATTGCAAATTTAATCTCCTTAAGTTTTTTCAATTTAGAGGTTGGTTTTCATTAATTCCAAATTCTGCAGTTGGATGCTTAAATTAACACATAAAATAATTTTTCTCAAGAAAAACATCACTGAGCTGTATGAAACTTCAATACAGCAGCCTGATGCTCTCCAATGTTCATCAGAGGTCCATATCAAAGGATCTCATTCCATCTAAAAAAAAAGCCAGTTCCCACAGATTGTAATCAATATTTGGATGTTCTCACAATTCAGGTATTTACCAAATTAAATATGTAGTTAGGGATGGATGGCAGTGTAGCTACTCTCACTTGCTGCCAACTTCAGCCACGTTTAACAGCATTCAGTGATCAAGACAGACTTTGGATCTCAGATGAGAAGGTAATTCCAAAAGGAGACAGAGCTGGTCATGTTGGGGTTGATCCTCACCTTTTTTCTCCCCCTTCTCTTTGAAGTTCATAGAAAAACTAAGTTTCCTTCATCCCTTTAAAGACTGTAGTTTTGTGGGGGTTATATGACATTCAGAGGAAATGTGTCACTTTCTGTCCAACAACTCAAATGTTTATTTTTGCAGAAGAGTTTTGATCAGTACTTGTAACAAAACATTTAAACAACACAAGCGATTCCAAACTGCTGTCTTACATTCAATTTGTATATTTTCAATGGCTCCAAAATGGAATGTGAATATCTAGGCTAACCCGAACATCTTTAATCAAATTACTTGCTTCAACTAAGGCTTAAGAACTCAGCCATTTGAGAATATCACTGATCATGGGAGTAACATGGAATTGTTTGGGGCAGCTTGACTGGAGGAGTTTCCCTTGTACGTTACAAGACTGGCATTTTGGGAACAGGAAATACGAAACACTGCAAGGCCATTGAAGCAGCAAGATTCATTTGTCCTTCTACAAATTGCACCCAACCTCTTATTTTCCACAGGTTTTCCACTTTCAGAATAAGGCTGAATTGAAGTTTACAGAAACAACAGTATAAGAAATAGTACAGCTACTTTTTTGATTCTTTCAATCTCAAGAGTTATGGATTTTCTTGGACTACATCTATTCATCTCTGCTTTGCAGCAGTTGCACCAGATCCTTCTGTATACAAAACATTTGAAGCTGAATTTTTAAGCAGCAATACTGGGGGGGAAAAAGAAGGGAAAGAAAAGCTACCTGAAAGTCCATTCCCTGAGCATAATTCAGAGAAAGCATTTCCTGCAAAGGACCCCAGCTGTGAAATCTTCCAGCAGGTCTTACTAATTTGGATTCATCGCAGCAGATTTCAAAGTCATACTCTGAAGAGCAAGGAATTAAAACAGGTCAGCAGCACTGTGGGAGAGGCACACAAGAGCAGCCTCCAGCAGTGGCTCAGCATCTCAAGCAAAACCCTGCATCCCTGTGAGCTCAGAGCGACAGGCACAGAACAGAGAGTGCAGCTCACCACAGGCTCTAGGCAGAGTGTCCAGGGTGCTGCTCTGGGCTGCACCTGCCTGCCACTCACACTCCTCCTCAGCTGCCAGCAGACCTGGGAAGAAGAGCCTTCACCAGCAGGAAACTTGGAAAAGCATTCTCAACATGACACATTGCCCAGCGTCCCTGCAGTTTACCAGTTAGAGCACCTGAACCCACTCCTCTCCCCCTTCCTTCTTCTCACTCCAAAGGAAACTCTCAAAATCTTCTTCTGAGTATGCCCATCATTCCCCTTTCAGCTAAAGCCATCAATGGAAAATAATCACACCCTGAATATAGACACCATTTGGACCTATGGATTTGTTCCAGCTTAAATCTGATTTCTGCATCTAAATGAGCATTAAGGCAGGAACCACCGCCCTCTTCTCCCCACATCTTCCAAAGCCTCTCTTTTTCAGTCTTAAAGGCTAAAATTTAAACAGTTAAATCATTATATGAAAATTTCTTTTATGATTCCCCTTTTGCACATCTTGGGCTCTTTAGACTCTTGTCTTGCAAATTTATCTTGGCTCTTGTTTCTTCATACATTGATTACAAGCTCTTTACCACAGATACATCCCAGGAAAAAATATCATCATTAATTTGTCCTAAACTTTTTTGGTCTAAATGTATTCAAAGAACTTTCAGTGCATAATGCATTTAATTCCATCACAGTAAACAAGGAGGGATTGCCTAAAA
Source organism: Argya squamiceps (assembly GCA_037834095.1). Lineage (NCBI taxonomy): Eukaryota > Metazoa > Chordata > Aves > Passeriformes > Leiothrichidae > Argya > Argya squamiceps. Next base: position 686,171 of record JBBMKD010000002.1, read on the forward strand.
ACAATAAAAAACGAAAGCTGTTTGAGGACACCACACTGCATTCTGAGCTGAGCTCATTTTTAGAAGAAACATTGATCCCTATTGATTTATCACATTCTGTCCTTGTGGCTATTACTATTCTTACGACTTCAGCACATCCATTTTGCTTTGTTTCCAGCATCTACAGCAGCCAATTCTTCACATCATTTGGCAGCTTATATATTACAGTCTTCAGACTAACTTTACATGTGTAAGATGCATTTAAAATATTTTTCTTCAGCACTGAGAGCTGTACATTTGCAGGCATGGTTTCACATACAATCCCACATGTTCAGATTTTGACCTTTTACACATCATGTCACAAGTATTTTTATTCCTATAATTAGAATGTAATTTTGTTTATTTCTATTTATTATTAATTTACATTTATTGTCATAACTAGCATATGATTAACATTGCTCACAATGGGTGTCACAAATAACTTCTTTTTACTTATATATATAAATTTACATATATATATATATATAAGTACTGGATTTCATAGATTTTCTGCAGGATCCTTAAGACAATTTCTCCTGGGGGTCCAAACCATATTTGTTTTGCTGCTAAATATTTTTGTTACACATAAAACCAATGTCTGACATCACTAAAAATTCAGAGAAAAAGACATAATTTCAATCTTAATTTTTATTGATTTAGGGCCTTGGAGCTCAGGTTCATTTTTAGACTGGGCAATGTCAGAGCACTGAACAGAGCTGTTTCTGCCAGAGGTTTATGTGGTTGGAGCAAGTGAGAGGATATAAACATACTTGTGACTTAAAAGTCATTTTCTGTATTCCTTTTGTAAATAGCTTTTTTTTTTTTTAACTATTTCTCTACCTTTTTTCACCATCTGTTAAAACAGTCTTACTTTTTTTTCTTTCTTTCTGAGAAAGAAGCAGAGCAAGGGCATCCTTACATCCACTGACCCAGGCTGCCCCAGCATAAGGTCACCAAACTCTGTTAAACACAGCCTATGTGAGGTGCAACCTTCACATCAAAGATATTTGATGTGAAAGTTTGATGTCACTCAGACATTTTTACATGTTGGTCTGGGCAACTTCAGCATTGCTTTAAGCAGATGTCTCTCCGTAGTATAGATTCCTTCTCTTTTTTGAATCTAATTCTTTAATATGGAGAGCACAAAAGGGGCTGCAGAGCACGGAGAGCATCTCACAGGTGTGATTTGGATTTATCTATACTAATGACTTTGAGCCTGTGAGATGTTTTCAAGCTGAGGATGAATAAAGGTTCTGTTTTACGACAGAAACATTCCCCAGAACCAAATCCATTAAGCCTGCAAGAGTCATCCCCAGAATGAGGTTATAAGAGAGTCAGAGGAAATCGAGACAAAAGCATTCTGCTGTTTGGATAGTTCCATTTGATTTTCATTTGCATTAGGATAGAATTTAGTCTGTTGACAGACCAGACCAGACACTCAGAATGTAATATGTCAGATACAAAATTAATTTGGCAGTTTTACAACTAAGCTTAGAGTGCCCCAAGTAGTTCCCTTAACATAGTTCCCTCTCTGTTTAAAGCATAAATATGGATTCTCTTTAGACAACTTTGAGTTACACCCAAATTAAAGGGCTGACTACTCATTGCCTGGGGGATGCTGCTCCTGCTTTACTGCAGGCAGATTAATTCTGGGGCAAATTCACAGCAGCTGAGTATTAATTCTGTGCATTTCCACCCACAATGTCCACTTACCCTGCCCTACACCAGATGTTGTGATGTATTCATCAAGTACACCCAAAACAGGGGAGCTCCAAAAGTGACCTTCCAGACAGAGATGCACATTAATATTTTTACTCTCAAGCAAAATTTGCTTCCTTTTTTCCCCTCACAACTGGAGTACGTAACACTTTCTTTCCTGTGAGGTACTTTCAGCTGAATCACAAATGGAAGCACCAGACTGAAGCAAAAAGTCAAGTGCAACCACAGACTCACACAAAAGAAAATAAGCGTTGGAATACCATTACCTAGACTGTTAATTGTGCCTTAAAAATGGAACCAAACCCTTCTTTTAAACACACCAACATTAAGAACAGGGCTACTTACAAGGATTCCCTAAACCAATATTTCAGCACTGGAAAAGCCTAGCTCGTTTGAGAGCATGCTGTCCAAGGAATATTTTGAGGAACTGAGAAGGATATGTGGGAACCTGCACTAATGTCACATATTGTGACATCCTGATATTGTCCAAAATCCCTGTCGCTTCATGCAGCAGCAATACCAGCCTATCCTCAGAGAGAAATGCAAAGAGATTCTGCTAAAGCACCTGAATTATCTCCAGGGAACACAAATCTTAGCCTGATTTTTTTAACCTGTAGTAGAAATGCTTTCTCTTAAATAAAACAAACATAACATTCTGTGAGATAGTGCTTCCAAGGCATTAATTATTTTTATGTCCCAGTAGGCTACAAGGTACCAGAGGAAGAGAGACATTAACTGCCTGCTGGAAGACAAATAGGAGCAACAGTTGCATGCATATTTTTCAAGTAAGTTAATGTATACATTCAATAAAATCTCAACCTTATTGCTGAGATGATGAGTAATAAACTAGGAAAGTATCCATTCATGGAATAAAAAGGTTTCATGAGTGTTTGATTTAGGATGCACACTCCAAACTGTTCACTTCCCAAGGCAGGTATTGTGAGAAAAACAAGACAAATTATTACACATCACAGAGCTCAGTGATCATCCTTATATTTGAAGGGGAAAGATACCCTAGATGTAAATTCAGGTGGGATGTGCAGCTGCACTACCTTGGTAACAAGGCAAACAGGGGATCTGCCAAGCCATATGGGGACAACAATAAACAATATCTCTCTTTTTACACTGCTATTGTCAGTGTAAGTGAAACAGTGCTCACCTGCCCACTGAGGCCACACCAGTGTTTGGAAATCTGAGAGTCTGAAGAAGAGCATCAGTGGAAGCACAAGCTGCTCCTGCAGTCCTGACACTCACCTGGGACTCAGCACAGCTTTGTATTGATCCTTGCTCCCAGAATAAAGCATCCCAAGACAGTCTATATCCACCTGCATTTATGGATGGATAAAAACTACTGCCTGGTGGCAACTGAATAAAATCACTTTTTTCATTCTTGCTGTAGGAGACTCCTAGAGACATTTTATTTTCACATCCCTTGTCATATTCCTGAATTAGTCATCTCTAAAGTTTGTATTTGCTAATTAACGATACAACAGAGCATCGAGCTCTGCTGGCAATTTTGGAAGTTTTTTAGTATTCTCTTCAATAGCAACTGATTTCTTTAATCAAGGTCTTTAGCACAGAAATTACTGATTTTTCTGCTGAAGGTGCCATATAAATAAACCCAGATCTAGATTTAAACTACATTATTTAGTGCTATTAAGCTGTACAACAGACAATCTGTCCATACATCCCATAAACTTCCAGCTCAGTTTTTTACAGTCCACTGTAGTATAGAAATCAACTGCAAAGATGGGCCACTGTTATATCCTGAATAACTGACTCCTGTGTTAGAACTGACAGCAGACAGGACACTGTGGCAGCAGCCCTCTTGTTAGAGGGCAGAAATGAGCCCAGACACAGACTTCTTGTTTATCACACCATAAAAAGGGCCCTGGTTTGTTCCTCCTTACACCTCAGCCATCCTGACCCCAACCATTCCCTGACTCTGCCTGCACCAAGCTCCTGCTGGAGGTTTCCCTTGCA